>JAMQGT020011944.1:0-62087 GCA_024447675.2 Pterophyllum scalare | reverse complement strand
GCTGCTAAGGGTGGCCCAACCAGTTATTAGGTTTAGGGGGCAATCACTTTTTCACACAGGGCCATGATGGTTTGGATTTTTTTTCACCTTTAATAATAAACACCTTCATTTACAAATTGCATTTTGTGTTTACTTGTGTTGTCCTTGACTATTGTTTAAATTGGTTTGATGTTCCGAAACACTTAAGTGTGACAAACATGCAAAAAAACAGGAAATGAGGAAGGGGGCAAACACTTTTTCACACCACTGTATGTTCATATCAAGTAGAAATGTACATGCTTGACATAGAAAACTGACTCTCCGTATGTGGCTTTAGACATAACTGAAGTTTTTCCTTTGGGTGTGTCAGTAAAAAATACTCGTCTTTCAAGTCTGTTGACACTTTAACACAAAAATTCCTGCCTTTTGTCCATACACATAATACAAATTACATTGCACATGTCTATTAAGTACTTGAAACCGCAATCTAACAGACACATGCTTCTCACCTTCCACATCTTTGCTCTGTGTTCAGTTGTCTGCTCCTGGACCTGGATGGTGCTCCTCTCCATCTCCATGTCTGAGCCACCAGAGTCCAGAGCATCAGCGAGATCCTGGTCCCTGAAGAGTAACGGACAGCACACAGTTACAATCCCACAAAATATAAAAGATCAAACTTCATATGCAAAAAGCAAAACATAAGAGCTGAACAGTTTATTTTAAGTTAAATTATCAACGCTCACTGATGCAGAAATACTATTATTATTATTATTAATACCACAACATACTATTAAACTCACAAATCTTAAAAATATTGTGCCATACTGCCCAGCACTACAAGTAATTTCATAATTAACTTAATCATTAATTACACCTGTGTAATTATGTAAACTACATTAGCTTTTACTAACGGCACTGTGTTATTTATTGCTTTTAATTTACATCTTAATTACTGCTATTTAAAATGTATTCCTCTGTTAATCTGAATATTAGAGTTTGTATTGCATTACTTTTTTTGTTTTTTACACTTTACTACAAGCACTTCAGGCTGCATATGGGAACGAAATGTTATCTAATAATTTTTTTATTTGTCAAATATGGACAGGTGACAAACTAAACAACACAGCAATATCTTTAAAAAGCCGTCACAGCTTTGCTAAGCCTTGGTATTGGTTTTCCAAATGAGGAATGAACCCCACTTTTCCATAAGTTATTCCCTCATTTCATGTTTTGATGAAGGTGGACAGACACTGGCTAACACATCTGTTCAAAATCTCTACAGGCGTGTAAGATCTAACGACCGTGAAGGCCACACTGTGCAATCCACATCACTTTTATACTCATCAAACTATTCACTGACGCATCATGCACTACGGCAAGGGGAAGTGTCATTCTAGAAGAGACCTTTCTCATGAAAATGGAAATATTTCACCATAGGATAGATGTGCTCACTCAGAAAAGTTTAATGTCTGACAGTAAACTGGGGGACCAGTGAGCTCTCTGCAGGGGGTCCAGGCTTTTCCTTTAATCTGACACACATCGTTCATAATGACAATCGTGTTAATGGCAGCAACTGGAGATGTTTTCAGGTATATCGAACACTTTTCTTTAAACTACTGTCTATATTTCAGTGTAAGATGACGAGAACAGAGTGAGGTTGGGTTAGGTCAGTGGGAACCGGCTGTCAAGCTAAATATTAGCTCCCTGACTAACATCCTTTGATATTAAACTTCACAATGAGGCAAAGAAAGTGCAAACTATGTAGAGTCCATGACCGAGCTGACCTAAAAGCCGTTATTTATCCGTCTGAGATTTATCGACCGCTGTTTATAAGAGCCGAGTTAGCTAATTGTCATTTAGCTGGCTAGCTGGAGAACAGTAACGTCACCAAACCCCAGCACCGGTTTAGCCACCAAAACTCATCTGCAGTTACTTTACACGGAAATCTCTGACCAAGAGCCGCCGCGACCGGCTGACAGTCCAGACCAAGGCTCTAAAAACCGTCAATCCGTCAACAAATTGTCTCACCAGCTGCCTTGAAGCGCTTCCTCCACGGCATCCGCCATTGTTGTGTTGACGGAGACACGTCAGATGTCGTCAACACGCCTGATTTGCGCGTTGACGTCACTGAAACGAGCAACTGAGATTGACGAGTGAAGCTGTGCAACTGATTGCTCTTGGTGAAAAACTGGGGGGACAAAATCAGGCGAGGCACATAACTGAAAGAAAGCGTTACAAGTCCCTGAAAACGGCTTTAGTAGTTTTGAGCTTTTATTGTGAAAGCAAGTTATAATTTTGCTAAAAATGATTTGATAGGTGAAATAAAGTGTTGAGACTGTTTGTCAGGCACTAATTTTCCGCAAAATAGACACCTAGAAATGTGTTAAAATGTACTTTAATATTAAGTGAACCTGAAAAGCCAGAACACGTAAACTTTCTGTTTATACAACACTAGTCATAGCAGGAACCACTAACAGAGCACAATACTCAAAATTTAATGACAATAAATATCACTGCAGCCAAATGCCAAGGAGAATAAATGAGTTTCAATAAAGATTTAAATGTGTGTAAATGGAGGGGTAGGTTATCCAATAGATTTGGTGCTGCAGAAGCTTGATCATCTCTCTGTTTGTCAGTGCTGCTGTTGCATTGGCACACTTAATTAACAAGCAAAGGAAAATAGAGAACATCAGCAACATGTGCTCACCTGCGTGTTTATACTGAAGGGCTTACTTTGTGATATAGAAGCGATTTACCCACAGTGACAAGATCCTAAACGTGGGTCAAAGGTTGTGTTTGTGTGGGAGTTGGTCTGAAAAATGTATATATCGCACTTAAAGGATAAACAGGCTAACTTATTTGTATTTGCACATAGAACAGTTTGGTCCATACTGGAAGTATTCGGGCAGTGACACTGATTTTATAGTTTGGGTTCTGTACACAACACAGTGGATTGTACATCAATCAATATGTGTTTAAAGTACAGACTTTCAGCTTTAAATCAAGGGGTTTAACTAAAATATTGCATTAATTAATTTAAGGAATTAAAGACATTTTCAGTCCCCCCACTTTGAGGCTTAAAAGTATTTGGCCAATCACCTGGAAAGCAGTTTCATAGCCAGGTGACGACTGTTTCCTTGTTATTTTGTGACAAAGTGAAGGCAAAATGACAAAAAAAAAAAGAATCATTGTGCAAATACCTATGGACCTTATTCATGTGTTTTCTTTTTTTTCTAATGCAGCAATTGTTAAGTTATATCTTCTGTCTCTTCGTTTCAGTAGGGATGCACTCATACTGTACATAAGTTTATTTTTCAGAGGATAAAAATGCTGAGTAGTACCACTTTGTTATTAATATTAACAATGACTCAATCTGCAAGTTAGTGACAAAAATTTGCAAAACCTGAACCCCGAGAACCCATTAAAGGTACTGTGGCAGCTTTGACAACGGCTTAAAATGGATCCCCTGAACAAGTTTATATAAATAGAAACAGAAAGTTCACTGTAGAACTTATAACTAAAGTCAGCATTATACCGCTTTGTTTTTAATCACTGATTAAAACCAGAAAAGCAGTAAGATTACAAGTAATCATAACAAAATCTGGTTATCGATTACAGGCATCAGTTTTTGATGTGTGCTGCAGAAGCATGCTGCACACACTGCAGAGATGCTCGGAGGTAAAATTCATTCCAAGAATTATAACTTTATTAGGACTCATTCTTTCACTTTGGTCACCATACACATGGTTGATGCAGAATGTCAGTGTGTTTTATATCAAACAGCCAAAATGTAGGTCACATCCATGTTTCTGAAGGTTAACTGAAGATGGTTTTATTTGAGTCATCCTCACCAGCTGCAGCTGAAAATGCATGATTTGGTTCTTTGGCATCACCGCGCATGCGGGCGTGAGACGAATGAATGTCACAGAGGACAGGAGCGTTTCAATGCAGTTTTCTAAAAATTTAAAATGCTCCAGACATGCAAACATTCATCGGTGGTTCACAGATGCTACTTGAGAACCAAACCATACACCGTACCGAGAGATTCTCAGGGCTGCACGTAGGCTGGAGACAATAAGGCTCGGGTTGCTTGAAAAGGACAGATGGAGAGAAAAAAAAAATCAAATGAAACCACTATGTTAAGTAATCTGCCAACAGTAAAACCAAATGTAGCATGAAAAAGAATAATTCACAGAAAATAGAAAAACCATGAATCTTAATTAATAGGAACTGAGGAAAACCACTGAATACCCTTCTGACACTAGAAGCAACTCTAAAATAAAGAAACAAAACAAAGTTGGCTTAGTTTGTCTAATCAGAAGTGTTTCTCAAAAAGAGAAAAAAAAAAGCCTTGTAGGGTTTTCCTAGTGTTCAAGACAGCACGAGCATTGCATTTACATTAATTTATAAAGTGAACATGCTGCACGAAGTATATAAAAAAAGAACAGGCAATCCCAACATTTAAAAAAAAAAAAAAACTCCTAACCTCTCTAAGCTCATATCTTGGTATCAACTCCAGCATTTCAAATACAGACATTACACAATTGACTATAATTTTAATCCTGCATTCAAAACTGATAATGTAGGTTACAATATGGGAGTACGTGGACAAAAATAAACCCTTTAGATTAGCATAAATTAACCAGTGAGCAGTCCATTGGAACTATATAAAGCTCTCACAGTATTTTCTGCAGATTTAAAAACCCTTGTGGGTTCAACAGACTGCACACATCTCAGTTCTCTTTACATCTTATGACAGGTATACATGGCCACTCATGTACACTTTTCCTCCATAAAGGACAACCTTTACTTTCATTTTGAGCAATAAAAAAAAAAAAGTTTGACAATGATGTCATGATAGAATTAAGTGTCAGCATAAAGGGCGGTGTTGGTTAAAACCCCTCTAGCCACCCGACATCCTGATAAACTGCTAAGTCTACCAGAGACCAGGATCACAGGCTCAGCTAGACTGATTACAAATCCTTCCTTTCCACGATAACAAACCCCTTAATTTGACGTAAACACTGCGTATATGTTCAGGGTTCTTCCTTCCCCATACCATCCAGTATGTTTTTTTTTTTTTTTAAACAAATCAAAGTTAAGTCAGACAGTTGCACTTTTAACACAGTTAGGTTCAGCAATGAAGACTGAGATTGGCGATCAATTGGCAGAGCGGTTACAGTGTCGGAGGTTTCAGCCCGTACTTCCTCGCCACTTCTGTCTGGGCGTAGGCTGCATCACATAACGAGTATAAATGGGCCATCTCCATCTCTGACTTTGCTAGGTTAATTGCTTTGTTGAACATCTCTATTGCCTTGTCCAGATTACCCCTGTAGAGAAAAAAAAGAAGAACACTTTGTTATACTAAGCACTTCAAGAATTTGTAGATCACTGTTTCCACTGCAAGGACCAGAGCATAATTTAAGTTCTGGACGAATTGTTTTACTCCCAAAAGAGTCCCATAGTGGGCATTTTTGGCTGCTTTGTATTTTTAGTGTTCCTAGAGACTGGGCCAGGATTTCATATCCACAGGCGTTTTAGTGCCCAAAAACTGATTGATCATATGCACAAAGACTTGAAATAGTTATCTGGTGTGAACTGGGAGTATCTTGCTTTTCTGGTTGATTTGTAACCTGTACCTAGTGTATATGTAGAATAGAAATGTACCTGTAAAATGATGAACAATGTGATCGCCTGCTACCTGCCCTAGCCCTCTTGTTTGTTTGTTTACCTGTTATTTTGCCTGTATCAAAATAAATAAAAATAAAGTTTAAAAAAACAACAACTGAGTGATCAAGTGGTCCTCTTGCAGCACTTTAACCAGCCTATCCAAGTGATCTTATGTTCAAAATATCTCTTTAGGGGCTGTTATGCCACACAGTAACAGCATCTGACTGTTTTATCTCATATAGTGTGTCAAAGGACGACATCCAGACAGAATTATTTTTTTTTAAATTTCTACAATAGTTCCCTCACTTTTATGAGGTTGATACATACGAGCACAGACTACCATTTACAGTGCCTTGCGAAAGTATTCGGCCCCCTTGAACTTTCCAACCTTTTGCCACATTTCAGGCTTTAAACATAAACATATAAAATGTTAATTTTTTGTGAAGAATCAACAACAAGTGGGACACAATCGTGAAGTGGAAGGAAATTTATTGGATGTGTTAAACTTTTTTAACAAATAAAAAACTGAAAAGTGGGGCGTGCAATATTATTTGGCCCCTTTACTTTCAGTGCAGCAAACTCACTCCAGAAGTTCAGTGAGGATCTCTGAATGATCCAATGGTGTCCCAAATGACTGATTATGATAAATAGAATCCACCTGTGTGTAATCAAGTCTCCGTATAAATGCACCTGCTCTGTGATAGTCTCAGGGTTCTGTTCCAAGTGCAGAGAGCATCATGAAGACCAAGGAACACACCAAATCTACCGTCCCTCTAAACTTTCATCTCAAACAAGGAGAAGACTGATCAGAGATGCAGCCAAGAGGCCCATGATCACTCTGGATGAACTGCAGAGATCTACAGCTGAGGTGGGAGAGTCTGTCCATAGGACAACAATCAGTCGTACACTGCACAAATCTGGCCTTTATGGAAGAGTGGCAGGAAGAAAGCCATTTCTCAAAGATATCCATAAAAAGTCTCGTTTAAAGTTTGCCACAAGCCACCTGGGAGACACACCAAACATGTGGAAGAAGGTGCTCTGGTCAGATGAAACCAAAATGGAACTGTTTGGCCACAATGCAAAACGATATGTTTGGCGTAAAAGCAACACAGCTCAATCACCCTGAACACACCATCCCCACTGTCAAACATGGTGGTGGCAGCATCATGGTTTGGGCCTGCTTTTCGTCAGCAGGGACAGGGAAGATGGTCAGAATTGATGGGAAGATGGATGGGGCCAAATACAGGACCATTCTGGAAGAAAACCTGTTGGAGTCTGCAAGAGACCTGAGACTGGGACGGAGATTTATCTTCCAACAAGACAATGATCCAAAACATAAAGCCAAATCTACAAAGGAATGGTTCACAAATAAACGTATCCAGGTGTTGGAATGGCCAAGTCAAAGTCCAGACCTGAATCCAATCGAGAATCTGTGGAAAGAGCTGAAGACTGCTGTTCACAAACGCTCTCCATCCAACCTCACTGAGCTCGAGCTGTTTTGCAAGGAAGAATGGGCAAGAATTTCAGTCTCTCGATGTGCAAAACTGATAGAGACATACCCCAAGAGACTTGCAGCTATAATTGCAGCAAAAGGTGGCGCTACAAAGTATTAACGCAAGGGGGCCGAATAATATTGCACGCCCCATTTTTCAGTTTTTTATTTGTTAAAAAAGTTTGACACATCCAATAAATTTCATTCCACTTCACGATTGTGTCCCACTTGTTGATTCTTCACAAAAAATTAAAATTTTATATCTTTATGTTTGAAGCCTGAAATGTGGCAAAAGGCTGAAAAGTTCAAGGGGGCCGAATACTTTCGCAAGGCACTGTAGCTGTACAACTGTAAACATTACAGAGCAGAGGAAAAATGATGTTGCCAGTGCAGCTACGTCGATCTGTGAGAGTGTAAACACTCCACCGTCTGTATCATTTACACTGCTTTGGTTGAAATGGTCTCTTTGCATTTTTTCCCCCTCAAGTTTGCCAGCTAGCTTTTTGCATTGATTTCCTGAATAGAAAACATGACTGGTGGGCAAAATATAGTCTGTCATGTGTCTCAGATTATATGACACTACAATTGCCTAATCTTGTACACTAACCATAGCAGAGAAAAATATTGTCTGAGCCCCGGCGTACAGAGTAGTGCAGAAGTTTCCTAATGTCCAGTTCAGTAAGTAGGAGTGTGAGCTAGAGGGTGACTGTATAATGTAAGTGCTGCTGGCAAAAAAAGCAGTGTATCTTTTTAGGTTTCCAAAGTTGTTATATTATAACCCAAAAATATGTATACATACACACACACACACACATATATACATCCAGAAAGCCCTGTAGGAAGGTGAAAATATAACCAAAGAGCAGCCTTCACCCTAACTACTCTGTTAAATATGTTAAACACTGCCGAGATGTAACCCGAGTGCAATGTTTTATAGCCTCAAGTATTTCTTGAGTACTCATTAATCTAAACTTCACAGGTCATAGACTGCATCAGAAACACACAAACAGTGGTTTGAATAAACCTTTAGGCTCCTTGAAAAATCCCTGGAAGTAAAAGTTCTGGGTGCACAGGGTGAAAATGCAGCTACTGTTTCTCTCACCTCTGAACTTCAATGGTTCCCATAGTTTCATAAGCAAAGTCACATTTGTTGTCGATCTCAATCGCCTTACTGATGAGCTCCAGACCCAAATCGAGGTCCTGTTTCCACTGAAGCTGCAACAAACTGGACACACAGTCACACAGTGAATTACTAACACGTCACATTTACACAAACCAATCAGATATTATATGGATCAATATACCTGCACGAAAAGGGAGAAACCCTTACCCCTTGTGGACATATGTTGTAGCATTGTCTGGTTCCAATTCGATACACTTGTCGTACATCTCGTCAGCTTTTCCAAACTGCTGCTGATCAGTCAAAGCCTGAAAAGCACACAGAAGGACTGGTTAGTTAGACATGTCATCCAGGCATAAGGGCACTACTTCCCCCATCCTAATGATTTTAATGTTTTCATAAAAACTACTAATAAATTTTAAAAAAAAGAAAAAAAGAAGAAAAAAGTAAACTTTCAACCACATTTCTGGTTTTCTGATCATCAGTAGCTGGCTACATTAAGATAAGCAGCTGGTGTTGCCAGTGTTTAAGCTGGGTACCAAAAAAGGTATAGCAGAAATGAGAGGCAGCAAAAAATATATTATTAAAACAGTGGCCTTCCCCCCCCACACCATCCTTTAACACCTGAGCATACCTGAGCGTAAAGAGCATAGCCCTCGGCACATTTTGGAAACCTCCGGATAACATCCTCAAAGCCATCCATGGCTGTCTGTACTTGTGAAGGATTGTTCCCAGTATATGCTTGTCTGTACTGAAGAACACAAGAGTAAAAAAAATAAATAAATAACACAAAGATAAATAATCAACAGATACTATTAAATGTACTAGACATGGTGGCTATGTGACCATACAAAACATAATCAAATAAACATTCATGGTAAAAATCAGGAAATCCAGCTGCAGACAGGAGAAACTGACTGGTGAGAGGAACCAAAGTGACAAGAGGAAATGCATTTCCATTACATGTCACATATGACAATAAAGCAAGTTGGAGACATGTTCAAACATGTCTCCAACACGATGAAAAGTGCTTGAAACTGATAATGTGTCATCAAAGAGGGAACACTGTATCTGTATTTTACCCTGCTGCTGTGGAGAATCCAGTTTCATAAATACAGATGAATGGTTGTGTGAAGGCAGCAGTTTACATCAGATATCTACTCTCTATTGCTCTTATTCACTCCCTCACATACACTTGGTTCCTCTTGCTCCGTGTTTCTCACTACACCTCCTGTCCGTCTATCTACAGTAGGGTCGAGAGCATTCTGTAACACAGCCTCGTGTCTCTGGAACTCACTCGCACAATCCTTGAAGGGCATCAACTCTATCCCTCTATAAATCCCATCTAAAAACTCACCTGTTTAAAAAAGCATTCAGAATCTAATTACAGTGGGTTTTTAGGGATTTCATTCATTTCTGTTTTATTGTTCTCAGGTTACTGTTTTCTTGCTATTTTTACTGTGTAAGGTGACCTTGAAAGGTGCCCACAAATAAAATCCATTATTACCGAGTTGCAAGAGCCACTGGAAGCTTGCTGCACACGTCTTAAAAATCTAATTTAAGGCTTTAAGAGCTAAGTCAAGGAAGACTCATTTTCCACAATACCATATTCCAGTGGTCTATGGTGTCGTTTGACTTGTGGAGTGCTGACTTAATCACTATCTGGGCCCTCAGCGTTGTAGCCAATGGAAAAACATAAACAGAGCCCACCCTGTTACTGTAATGTGCAGTGTTACCTGTCTGTGGTTACACAGGAGCTCATTATTTAGCAGCAGCTGACCCAAAAGACAACAGCAGGAGCATTGCATCTGCGATTTTCTGGTCTCAACAGGGACCTGACATCTTTAATTCTTACTGGCACATATTCCTAAATAGTGTTAGCCAGGTGACTGGAGTTTGCATGCGTTTGGAAAAGTATATTTGACTGACAGTGAAGGGAGAGTGCACAATGTGTGACTGATCTTGCCAACAATCTTTCCTTCTAAAATTTCATTAACAAAGGTGGCAGCTTTTCACATTGCACTCTGAGTTTTGCCTTAATGATGCACCGTTAAACATGGAAAACCACCCTGCTTTAAAATTTGTCTTTAGCTGATTACTTACAAGGGCAAAGCACTTCTGTGCCTGTGCCAGAGCAGAGTCAGGCCTGAGCAGGATGCACTGATCAAAGTCTCCCACTGCCTCATCCACCTGGTCCAGCAGGATCTTCAGCTGAGAGAAAATGCAGAGATAAGTGGACGTTAACAGTTGCGATCAGACACCAAATTAAAAAAACAAAAACAAACAAAAAGAAACAGGTAACTGATTGGCTTTCGCTCCTAACCTGACCCCTGTGGTGATACACGTCAGGGTTCCGTGTGTCAATCTCAGCAGCCATGTTGAAATCCTGCGTAGAGAGCAGGGGCTGCTGCTGCTGCATGTACATGCTTCCACGCTTGATCAAAGCATTGGCCCGTAGCTGTAAAGTTCAGATGACAGTACAGTTTTTAAGGCTTTTGAAAAATGTATTTTTGGTGCATTCAAATCAATACGTGAACCGAAAAACAGGCAAACCCTGAAGTCACAGCTTAACTTATAAAGTCTGTTCCGCTTTTTGCTTGGATGAAAACCAGTTTGTCAGGCAAATTTTTCCAGGCAGTGCAATGAAATTACTCGAGATCTTTATTTGACTTTCTACTTAAGTCTTACAGATTATCCCAGTGGTTAAACAATCAAATAATCTCAAACAGGAACAAGCTGAAATAAACAGTCTGCACCTTCACGTTGGCGTCGTGCATGTTGATGACCCGATCCAAGTCAGGCTGAGCAGCAGAAGAGTTTCCGATCAGAAGGTAGAAGGTGGCACGCAGCAGCAGCGCCTCGGCAGTGTATCTTCCTCTAGACTCGATCTCCTTGGTGCATTCGCTGATGATTTTGTCATAGTTCTCCTCCTCCATGTACTGCTTTGCCTTCAGGTATCCAGAACTAAGAACATGGGAGAATATTTACATACAGATGTTTTTTTAAAAAAAAAGTAATTTTGTGCAAGAAACGAACGCAGGGTCACAGATTCCTTACACTGTTCTGTAACAACCTTCTCTACTCTTTCCAGTAAAACCCGAGGCTATGAATAAAGTTTGAATTTCGAAAAAAAAATGCTGACCTCTCTGAGACTTCTGCCGCCTCGCCCTCCTTATCCTTGTCTTCATCTTTTTTCTCGCCTTTCTGCAGGGGCTGGGAGATGATGTCATCAGTGAAGGAGCTGAAGTACGACTTGATGAACTGAGGCGAAGGCATCATCGGCTCACGGTTCTGCACAAGAGTTGTTTTGGAAAGAAAAAGAAAGTTTGATGAGAAGATAAAGGGAAAGAAAACTGAAAGCAAAGTGTCTGAAAGTAGACAAACACCTTGTACTTCTCTTTGGCCTTCTCTTTCCCGAGCTGCTTCAGCACCTTGTCTGCTAGCAGCATGCTCTGCTGGTTCTGGAAGGCCTCGAGAATACACACCGCTGTGACATCTGGAGATTACAGCAAAAAACCAAACTGTCAGTAAGAGTCACACCTTTAAAGTTAAACTTGAAAAGGAACATTTTTAGAAAAAGAGCATCTCACCCTCTAGACACTCCTTCTTGTTGTCTAGTTTTTCCAGAGCTTTAGCCCTCCTGAACAGAGCCTTCACATAACGTGGATTCAGTTCCACAGCCTTAGTGCAATCCTGTACCACGTCTGTCCATTTCATCTGAAATCAAAGGTTCAGTCGAGTTATATTCTGAAACATGCCTGCTGTGCCTTAATGGGAGGTTACTTTAACCTCTTTGTTTGGTAAACCTTCAAACATAAAAAAAAAAGAAGAAGAAGAAAGCTGAGATTCAAACAGAATCTGCTAAACATTGACCAAAAAAAACAGGAACTGTTTGTATTTGCAGGAGTCAACAGAAACCACAGCATGTTTCATTTAACATCCTATCAGGGTGTGAGTACCAGGACCTTTAACAAGCACTAAAGCATTTTAAGTTCAAAGGAGATCACAGTGAAGTGCCATATGTCTTCCTTTCAGCAATCAGCTTAACTTAATTAGAACAATACTCAACTTAGGACTTTAATAACAAACAGTTGGAGCTCAGTGTACACATTATGTTTCTGTTTTGTTTTTTGACACTACAACAGCTTCTGCACAGGTTACAGAATGTGTTGCCAACCTGCTGTTCATAGGCTGCTGCCCTGTTCTGGTAAAACGTTGACAGATCTGTCTTCTGCTCTGTGGGGCAGAGAGCGATGGCCTCTGTGTAGCACTGAATGGCATTTTCATATTTGCCAGCCTTGAAGTACTTGTTGCCTTTGTTCTTAGCTGCTTGGGCCCGATCCAAAGGGCTCTAAATGGAAAAACAAGGAGAGAGAGAGAGAAGGCAAAAATTATTGATTCAATCATCTCTAATGCAATCCAGTAAACTGGATACATGACTAAGGAAATTTATGACTGACAATCTGAGGTTTGTAGAAGAAACTGGCCAGCTGCTACAGAAACCATTGCCATCAAGTGTTCATCAACCTGCATAACACCAGCATACAACCGGTAACTGATTAATCCAACCCAAAACTTCCGTAGTTATATTTTTCCCTTTGAGCATTTTTTTAAATTAACTCATACTCGCATATTTACAAAGTGTTATTTCAACTCAACAGGAGGGCTAAAATATAAATTAAAATACCTGCAAACATATTACTCAAAACAGCCTTACATTAGATGGCTGAAACCAGACACTTCCACATTTAGTTTTGAATCCAAAATAAACAGATGCCTTACCAAATGGAGCAAATTAAAGACTCCCAAAATCCACTTTTACTAAACCATGGCACCCTGTCATGGTTTATTATACAATAAGGTTTATGACCCAGTGGTACTTGGCACTCCTATATTCTTTGCATTTTCACTTTTGGTGTATGATTACTGTACCGTTATTGTTATCTAAACTATTACACCCTGTAGTGGGCAATTAATGTGATCATTGTTATAGGCCACATGTGTCAGACTCAAGGCCCGCGGGCCGAGATGATTTCATATTGCTATGATTAATGGCCTGCGAATAAATAGCACTCCCACCACTTATACTACAAATCCCACAATGCACTGCAACTGCTGCCATGCAGGCCAAGACTTGTGCACTAACCTGTTTTCGGTGTTGCTAATGACACATTGATCAGTGGACAAAAACAACAGTCAGCACTTTTTACACTAACATTTACACTAGCCTCATGGCCAAAAATGGCAAAATGAAAAGTGGAAAACAGGGATTTTTCCCAAACAGGCACAGCAGACAGAGAACCTGATCACTGACATCGGAGGTAAATCGCCTGTCTCTTTTCCCCGCCTGCAATGTGCGGGGAAAAGAGCAGATTGGTGGGACAGATGTGGGAGAAGATGCAGAGGGAGACCTGCACAGGTGAGCTGACAGTGCATCACTGTGCCACACAGCAGGAAACGCTGCGCAGCAAAGTCCTGAAGACACAATGCCTCATGATCACTGTAACAGTGAACTTTATAAGAGACACAAGTTTAAATCACCGCAGGTTCGGAGGAAATAGCTTCTGAACTTGGTGACGTGCCTTATCACACAGGTGCCATGCACTACCTGAGGAAATCTGTCAGCTGATGGAAAGTAAAGGAAAAGACTCAGCAGGGCTCCAGGATGAAAGGTGGCTGCGTGAGTCGACCTTTCTCTGCGACATAATGAAGCATCTTAATGCGTTAAACCTGCAGCTTCAGGGATGGGACCGCGTGATTAGGTGTGCGATTGCCAAAAACAAACAAACGAAAAAAATATATCAGACCAGGTCTCCCCCGCTGTGTTTGCAGCGGTGCTTTTAGCTGATAAGCTGGACACGCTGCACAGTTTACGCAGCATTTTTCTGACTGTGAAGTACAGAAATTCACATCACAGTTACTACTTGAAAAATTTGCAAATTTCCATCAGCTTGAAAAATATTAATTATTTCTGGTGTTATCTTTGAAGAAAAACAATTTTATAATTTATTTAATGTGTTGAGGAAAAAAGTTGCTGTATTCTGGCCATTCAAATTCATACATATTAAAATGATTATTTTTATCCTGTTCAGCACGCCACTCAGACTGTCTTCAAATTTGGCTGAGTTTGACACCCCTGTTATAGGCCTTTTTTATTTTGGGTCCTGTGCACTTCTGTGTCGCCCCTCATTTCTTTACATTTTAGTAAAAAAAATGGGAAACTGGTACAGTGACTTATTGAAATGTGCAAACATACATGGAAATGCAGTATATGAGGGGAAAACTGAGTTTGTACAATTTGAACAAGCCTGAAAGTCAGTATTTGGCACAACTTCAACACAACCTGATCTCTCTTTGGCAGCTTTCTTGCCATTTCAAGTATTCAAGACCATTTTAAGTAGTCTTCAGGAATAGTTCTCCAGCTTTCTGGAAGGACATTCAAAGCTCTTCTTTGGCTGCCTTTTGTTCCGTTCTGCCAAGATGATCCCACAATCTTCAAATTTTAGTTCATCACTCCATAAGACCCATTGTCACTGATTTTCAGTCCAGGTCTTGTGTAATCTGGCATACCTTAGCCTCTTTTCCCCATTTCCCTTCCTTATGTATGGCTTCTTGATAGCGACCCTTCCCCTGAGACCATTTCTGATGAGGCTTCAGTGAGCAGTAGGTGGATCAAATGAAGGGCCAGATGCATCTCTCGGGTCTTTGAGTAAGGACATACTGCACAGCATACCAAGATATGCCAAGTTTTCAGCTAATAGCTCTTTGGGAACCAGCTTGTGGGTGCAAAAATCCTATTTTATGTCTGTCAAACTGTTATCGTTGGCATTTTTCATAGATTCAGCTGTGTTTTTGCAACAGGCTGCTATTAACAAAGTGGCTAAAGATGGCATTTAAAATCGGTTCATTGTCTAGTTATCTGTTATGTTTAGACAACACTGGGTCATCCCTTTAGTTTGGTACCTCATAGGCCAGTGTTAAGTGGCTTAAGAAACAAATCATCAGATACAAGAACCGAACTGAAAGTGAGCAAAAAGGCAGCCAGTGTCCAAAGACAAAAAGACCTTGAGAAAGTCTGGAGAACCAGTGCTAAAGACTATTAAAAGAAAAAAATAATAATAATAATTCTGGCTCCTTGTAAGCAAAATATAAAGAAACAAGAGGTGACTCCAGACCTTTGCACAATACTATAAATGCATACTCCCCCAACCCCCTTTTTTCTTCTTTAACATGTGGATAGGAGTGCTATAAACACCTGAAAATGGTGAAACAAGTACTTATTTACATACACACACACATATACACATACATATATACACATACATACATAAATATACATACGTATGTATGTATGTATGTGTATATATATATATATATATATATATTGCAGTGCTGCTGGAAAAAAATTAAATGAAAAGTTAAAAAAAAAAAGAACAGAACAGAAATAGCACACTAATAGGTCAGACCCAGAGATACCACTCAATTCCAAAATACACTTAGGGCACTAAAATAAAGCTTCTTAGTTATAGAACCACCTCAGTGTGAATAAAGTTAAAAACACTGAACTATTACAGGGCTTTCCTGCCTAAAAAACAACCTTTGGGTTGATTTTGCACATCATGAGGAATGCTCTGCCATTCAACTGTACTTAACAGAAATCTGTGCATTTTTGGTCATTTATGTCTATTTTCATAATTAAAAATATAAGTATGCTCGGGTAAATAAATGCTACTTTATAAAAATAATAAATCATTTATTTTTATTGTGGTCCCAGTAAATGTCTTATATGCAGGGATAAATCCTGGCATTAGAAATGAACAGTAACTTCCATATCTGTCTAATATTTTGACCTGTTATATATTTTATAAAGACAGTGTTTTAACATAATGTAAAAGATGCACAGTAACTCAGATTTTTAACCACGTGCAGTTATCCACTTCAAACACACAGGTGGGGTTCACCTGTTTAAGCTGGCTTACGTGCAGCGTGATGCAGTTACAGTGTAAATGAACACTACCGTGATGTTAGTGTTCATTTACACTGTTTAGCAGATAAAAGTCATCACTGAGGACGTCATGGATAACGGTAAATGAGGTGACAGTCACCTTTGGTTGCTAAACCGTCTCTCCCTAAAACAGACACAATCCCCGCCCAACGTGACTTTCTGGGAAAGCAGCCTTAGCCAGCTAAACATTACCGTTACAAAACTAAGCTAACCCTCCAGGTAAACTGTTATTATCATACGGCTGCTACCTGTTTTAGCGGAATTTTTCAAGTCAGATATGGTGCTGCACAGGTTTTTGCTGCAGACATTTAAAGCCAGGCATGTTGACCTAGCTACTGTTAACTGAAGTGCTAGCGCGCTAGCAGTTAGCATAAGCTAATGTGGCTCCAGCGAGCCGGCCGCTGCCCCGGCCTTGCCCTGCGGAGGTAGCAGCCTCTCAGAGTCGGTAACAGCAGATGTCCTTGACTGTATTTTTACGGAAACTACTCAGTTAGTCAGAAAAGTGTACGCACTGCACGGAGGTTCGTCATGCTAACGTGGGCAGAGTTAAATGAGGGCGGCATTACCATGTTCTCCTGCTCTCGGCCGGATCGAGCTGCGCCGTCCTGGCCCTGCACGGGGCTGGCGCTACCTTCAGGTGTTTTCCGCTCCCCGGTTCCCTTCTTTTCCTTCGTCCTGCTGCGGTTCCACAGGTAAACTGCCCCGACTCCGAGCACTATGGGAGTACCCACTAACAGGGCCAGCTGCCACCGGGGAAGTCCAGTCCCGGACTGCGGCTCGACTGGTTTTGAAGCAGCCATGATCTACAACTGAGCAGTAGTTAGTCCGCCAAGAGAACCTCCACCACCAGACAGCGTGACCGTGCTCCACTTGTTCTTCCCGTGCTCTGCGAGGTCACGGACACTAAGGCATCATGGGATACTCGGGGGGGGGGTCTATGGGGCTGAGTGTAGTTGCAGTCTTACAGCGGCGGAGATTTGTAGTCCAAACATTACCTGCGACTACCAACAGACAGCTTTCCAGTGCAGTTTGTAAGAGGTTGATTTAACACAGGGTTGGTACACGACCACTGAGTCCACGGACCAAGCACTGTGTTAACTGAAATTACACCAACAGCAGTTATATTATTAAAATTTCATAAACTTTACTATCAACATTAAAGCAATGAAAAATTAATTATGCCATTAATTTCAGAATACAGATTTTTAATGCTGAGATTAATCTCAGAATTCTGAGATTAATGTCGGAATTCTGAGATTAATTAAACAACGTGGGCTTCATTGATAATTGGGAGAGTTTCTGGGGAAATCCTGGTCTTGTTAGGAGAGACGGCATCCATCCCACTTTGGATGGAGCAGCTCTCATTTCTAGGAATCTGGCCAAATTTATCAACCCTCCTAAAACCTGACTACCCAGGGTTGAGACCAGGAAGCAGAGTTGCAGTCTTACATGCCTCTCTGCAGCTTCTCTCCTCCTGCCATCCCCACAAAACCCCATCCCCATAGAGACGGTGCCTGCTCCCAGACCACCAAAAAACAAACTTAAAATCAGCAGAAAAGTACAGCAAGTCCCTGTTAGTAAATGATTTAATAATTGATCAACATATTGATTTATTGTGCCTTACAGAAACCTGGTTACAGCAGGATGAATATGTTAGTTTAAATGAATCAACACCCCCGAGTCACACTAACTGTCAGAATGCTCGAAGCTCAGGTCGAGGAGGAGGCGTAGCTGCAATCTTCAATTCCAGCTTATTAATTAATCACAGACCCAGAAAGAGTTTTAATTCTTTTGAAAGCCTGACTCTTAGTCTTGTCCACCCTAATTGGGAAATTCAAAAACCCGTTTTATTTGTTATTATTCTATCGTCCACCTGGTCCTTAGCCATATTCCCTGAAAGCCTCCTCCTGTCTGATCATTTCTTAGTAACATTTACATTTACTTTAATGGATTACACAGCAGTGGGGAATAAGTTTTATTACAGTAGAAGTCTTTCTGAAAGTGCTGTAACTAAGTTTAAGGATCTAATTCCTTCATTATTATGCTCTTCAGTGCCATGTGCCAACACAGTGCAGAGCAGCTACCTAAACTCTGCTCCCAGTGAGGTAGATTATTTCATCAATAGTTTTACATCCTCACTGCGTACGACTTTGGATACTGTGGCTCCTCTGAAAAGGAAAGCCTCAAATCAGAAGTGCCTGACTCCGTGGTATAATTCACAAACGCACAGCTTAAAGCAGATAACCCGTAAGCTGGAGAGGGAATGGCGTCTCACTAAAGTAGAAGATACTCATTTAGCCTGGAAAAAGAGTTTGTTGCTCTATAAAAGAGCCCTCCATAAAGCTAGGACATCTTACTATTCATCATTAATTGAAGAAAATAAGAACAACCCCAGGTTTCTTTTCAGCACTGTAGCCAGGCTGACAAAGAGTCAGAGCTCTGTAGAGCCGAGTATTCCTTTCACTTTAACTAGTAATGACTTCATGGATTTCTTTACAAATAAAATTTTAGACATTAGAGAAAAAATTATTCAAAACCATCGCAAAGATTTATCTTCATGTTCGGCTGCTTTCAGCACTGCTGGTATTTGTTTAGACTCTTTCGTTCCAGTTGATCTTTTGGAGTTAACTTCAATAGTTACTTCCTCCAAACCAGCAACATGTTTATTAGATCCCATTCCTACTAGACTGTTCAAAGAAGTCTTTCCAATTATTGATGCTTCAATCTTAAATATGATCAATCTGTCTTTATTTGGTGGCTATGTACCACAGGCCTTCAAGGTGGCTGTAATTAAACCGCTACTTAAAAAGCCATCACTTGACCCAGCTGTCTTAGCTAATTATAGGCCAATCTCCAACCTTCCTTTTCTCTCCAAAATCCTTGAAAGAGTAGTTGTAAAACAGCTAACTGATCATCTGCAGAGGAACGGTTTATTTGAAGAGTTTCAGTCAGGCTTCAGAATTCATCACAGTACAGAAACAGCATTAGTGAAGGTTACAAATGATCTTCTTACAGCCTCTGACAGTGGACTCGTCTCTGTGCTTGTCCTGTTGGACCTCAGTGCAGCTTTTGATACTCTTGATCATAACATTTTATTAAAGGCACTGCACTTCAGTGGTTTGAATCATATTTATCTAATAGACTCCAATTTGTTCATGTAAATGGGGAGTCATCTTCACACACTAAGGTTAATTATGGAGTTCTGCAGGGTTCTGTGCTAGGTCCAATTTTATTTACATTGTACATGCTTCCCTTAGGCAGTATTATTAGAAAGCATTGCATAAACTTTTATTGTTATGCAGATGATACTCAGCTTTATCTATCCATGAAGCCAGATGATACACATCAATTAATTAAACTGCAGGAATGTCTTAAAGACATTAAGGCCTGGATGACCTCTAATTTCCTGCTTCTAAATTCAGATAAAACTGAAGTTCTTGTACTCGGCCCCACAAATCTTAGAAACATGGTGTCAAACCAGATACTTACTCTGGATGGCATTACTTTGGCCTCCAGTAACGCTGTGAGTAATCTTGGAGTCATTTTTGACCAGGATATGTCCTTCAATGTACATATTAAACAAATATGTAGGGCTGCATTTTTGCATTTGTGCAATATTTCTAAAATTAGAAACATCCTTTCTCAGACTGATGCTGAAAAGTTAATCCATGCATTTATTACTTCTAGGCTGGAGTTTTGTAATTCATTATTATCAGGCTGTCCTAAAAGCTCCCTGAAAAGCCTTCAGCTGATTCAAAATGCTGCAGCTAGAGTACTGACAGGGACTAGAAAGAGAGAGCATATTTCTCCCATATTGGTTTCTCTTCATTGGCTCCCTGTTAAATCTAGAGTAGAATTTAAAATCCTTCTCCTCACATACAAGGTCTTGAATAATCAGGCCCCATCTTATCTCAAAGACCTCATAGTACCGTATTACCCCAATAGAGCAATTCGTTCTCAGACTGCTGGCTTACTTGTGGTTCGTAGGATACTTAAAAGTAGAATGGGAGGCAGAGCCTTCAGCTTTCAGGCCCCTCGTCTGTGGAACCAGCTCCCAGCTTGGATGGGGCGCCCCTCTCTATTTTCAAGATTAGGCTTAAAACTTTCCTTTATGATCAAGCTTATAGTTAGGGCTGGATCAGATGACCCTGAACCACCCCTTAGTTATGCTGCTATAGGCGTAGGCTACTGGGGGGTTCCCATAATGCACTGTTTCTTTTCATTCACCTTATTTACTTGTTTATACTTCACTCTGTATTTAATCATTATTATTAATCTCTGGCTCTCTTCCACAGTATGTCTTTTGTCCTGTCTCTCTCCCCTCAGCCCAGCCGGTTGCGGCAGATGACTGCCCCTCCTTGAGCCTGGTTCTGCTGGAGGTTTCCCAAAGTCGCCAAGTGCTTGCTCATAGGGGGTCGTTTTGACTGCTGGGTTTTCTCTGTGTTATTGTAGGGTCTTTACCCACAATACAAAGTGCCTTGAGGCAACTGTTGTGATTTGGCGCTATATAAATAAAATTGAATTGAATTGAATTATTAATAATTATTTATTATTTTTCTTTGGTGCTTGATGAGCTTCAAATTTAAAAGCTGAACTCAACCAGGTAGCTATACAAAAAAGTAAATAAAATAAAATCAGCCTTTGTTGGGAAAATATAACATTAAATTACTTACATCTTTTATACTTTCTCCTTACGTGTAATTTCTAATACATCCAAAGTAGTCCACTCAGATGGTTTGTTTAAATTCTTCTTTTATTCTTAAAGTCAAGTTTCCATCCAGTTTAGGACTCACATAAAAACACAATTTTAATTTGCATTATTTCATAGAATAAAACCAGGAAATGTAAAGAAATTTTAAAATGTATTTTAATAAAACTGAACATCTTTGGATCTGTTCGGCATAGTTTCAATGCAGCCACCAGGTGGCGCTGCTGCGGGGTCTTCTTGCATCCATGCCCTTCACTGTACAGGAAAAACGCTCTGATGTGCTGTACCTACGATGCTTACCAATTTTTTTAGACCAACTGTAATTTAAAAACAAGAAAATACAAATATTTTAGAATTCTGTAAAAATGTGTCTATTGAAACTTTTTGAAAAGTATCATTTATTTGTCAAATAACAAAGTGAAAAACTCATATTTTTGTACCCAAATTTGAGCCGGCACACCAGAGTTCTCAGATAAATCAGAAAAGAATCAAGCATAACTTTTAGCCACTAAAATTAATTTTTCTGTCCAGGATTGCAGGTAAATAATCGTAATTTGGCATCTTAGTCAAAAAATAATGACGTGCTTTACTATTTTTTCTGCTTTTCTGAAAAATTGAAAATTAATGGATAACAACAATAATTATATTTTAGCATTAAAATTGTCATTTTGATTGAAGCGCTTGCATGTACTGGTGGATTAACCATTACAGAAACATCAAAACAATTTGGTAATTATCAGTGCTGTTGGTTTAGGGCAACTGTGGCATAAATCTTACATGGGGTGGTGAACTAATAAATTTGTAAAGCACTGTGTACTTATAAGTCATTGAGGAAAATTTGTACTGCTGTCATTAATATAGTGACCTGGCCTAATTTGTTAAACATTAAATGTTACCTTTGTTTCAACTAATGTAGTTTTTAAAAAAAAATCCAAATCAATGTGGATTAATGAGATGAGTTTTTGTCTGTTTGTATCTTTGCCAGGTTCAGTCTCCTCTCTGTCCCATTTCAGAGTTTAGTGCCAGTCTGTCTGGAATGTGCTGCAGCCTGACTGCTCAATTTGTGCCCAAGGCCATCTGTCCTCAAACAGTGACCAGCAGTGGACAATTTTTGAAAGTCAACTGTATTTACTGTCAGAAGAAAGCCTGTTTAATGTAGAGCCTTGTAGAACAATCCACCTCTGATGGAAAAACTGCCCCCTGATGAGGTGTTCTGCAATGTAAGCAGCACACACTTTAAATTATGTCATTACTGACTTACACACAGGTGATAAATTAAAAAGGATAGAAAATAGAATTAAGTGTCTACCAGAGATAATCAACTTGGTTGAGATGTGGTCAGTTTCATATATGAAATTGATATGATTTAGTCATGACTTGATGCCCTGTGTTTGATTTGTTTATGTTTTATTGTTTTATTATTATTATAATGAATGAATGCATATTTATTTATACAGTCTGCTTCCAGTCAGTTGTGAGCTGTAGTTTCATATTTTATATTGATTTACAATGATTAGCTGATGAGACATGCAAATAGCTGATTGACTAACAGGAGACAGGTGGGGAATGACGTGCCGCTAAACACAGTTAAGAGAGGTGAGAACAATCAGGGAATGAGGGAAAACAGACGACCAACACATGGCACAACCTTCAAACTAAAGCTACAAAATCAGCACAAAAACACGGGACCATGACAGCACTGCATGACACACCAGACCGCTTTTATTAATCTGACAGTGCTCATAAAACTAGGCAGTGATCCCTTCATGGCGTGTGGATGGAAGCACTTTCATCCTGGAAGAGACCACTCCCATCACATATCATCGTCCAGAATAGCTCTGCATTTTTTTGCATTTCCAAACCATATCAGCGGAACAAAGTCCCAGATCCCATCACTGCATTTTTCCTTTAATTTGTCACCTGTCTGTAGTTACACGGTCATATACCTGCTATTTCTTTCTGTTCTAGGAACTGTACCAAATTTAAACTTTAAAAAAAAATCAAATATAAAGTTTTTATTTTTCATTGAGTTAAGAGCAAGGAAAAAAATTGATCTGTTAAAGTTAACTTTAGCACAAAGCGTGTGGCTGCCCTCAAAATAATCAATTTTTGCATTGAAAGCCATAAGATCAATTTTGCTTTGTGCATCATGTCATGTGACACCATAACCTTATGTGTTACACGTGCGGTGTGTGTAGCTGTGGTAAGACACACTGTGGATAGGGCTATTATAAGTAAGTCTGACCCCACCTACAGTATTATTCCTGTAACCTGTGCCTGATGTCGTTGGCACTGCCTGGCTCCACTGTAGCTGCTGCCAGCAGGTGTTTGGTAACCTGTGAATACTGAGACATGTCTGTGCTCTTATAAAACACGGAGCGTGTTCTATGAAAATGTAAATCTTTACAGATCAAGCACACCACACCAGATTATTCCAGTTAGATTATTTAAGATGATTAACATAAAGTCACAATGGTACGGCTTATTTATTTATGCAGATTATTGCTGCTGCTCTGTTTAAAGGGTGGCTGACTCCAGGGAGCATTTTGCAATATTTTATATCATTTAAAATCCACTTGTTACAAATTCATGTATCTCATTTTGACACACACAAATTCAGATTATAGTTACATAATAAACCTGCTTTAATCAAATACCACCACCTTCTGGTCATCTTCAAAACTAAGACGATTTTGGAAAAACTTTTTCAAAATCAGGTGCCAGAAACTGATATCGGACCCCATCCACTCATTGCTTTTTGCTTTGGAGTTTCCTTGAACTATCCTGAGTTAACTAAACAGAAATTAAATGTAGCATCATTTGCCTTTTTGATTGCATGCAGGTGTATCCTCCCACACCAGAAGTCGCCCAAGCCCCCAGCAGAAAACCCTTCACAGACTGATCTAATGTGATTCCTTAAACTGGAAAAGGTACGGTTTTTCTTAGAAGGTCTAAGAAATTTTATAACTCGTGTCAGAGAACCACATGTTCTCTAGAAACCCACATTCCCACCCTGTTTTGCTTTTCTTTGTTTCTTTGTTCTTTGTTTTCTTTGCTTCTTTCCTTCTCTCTAATATTTTATATCCAGCCGAGTGTGTGTGTGTGTGTGTGTGGGGGGGGGATATTAGGGGACAGATCTTGGTCCTTAAGACTCAATTTCAGCAATCTGTCTCTCTGATCATCTAACTGGAGCATTTTAAGTGTTGTACAATCTTATTTTAAATCCAGAGGTGACCATTAGTTGATCAGGTTGGCTGCACCTCTGCGTTATATTAATCGTCTGATTTAAACTCTTTTTATAAGGATGGCATTTTATACTTGTTATCCTGATCATTCACCTATGAATTTCAATTGTGGTTCCCAACAAAGCTTTGTAATGTGTTTGTATAAATGCATGCTTGTAATGGTATATGACAGAAACTGCCACTCATCGGTAATAACAGACTACCGATAAGGCATTAATCTGATGTTATCCTGTATGGTATCATGGGGTATTGTATTGCTCTTCTCTCCTCTTTTAGCAGCTTATCTTATCTCAGTCTATTTTGTGTGGTTTTGTGTTCTCTGCACTGCTGCGCTGTTCTGCTCTTGTATAAAGACAATAAACTGAATTGAATTGTGTGTCAATACGCACCTCATTTTGGGATTTTTCACCTTATGTTTAATGTGTGTTTTATTCTGAATGTTAAACACTTTGCAACTGTGTATTTTAAAAAGCGTTACAACAAATTAAGTTATTATTATAGCGTAACCCCTGTAGATTTGTAATCTGAATTCTAGGCTATTTTCCAGTAATTTGGATGGTGTCTCTTTAATAATGTGATTTCTTGTAGCCATGCACAGATAGTACTCTTCGTTTATTTAATCACATTTGATCATTTGTCTTCAGGTGTGACCTCATTTCACTATTATTTTTGGAATAAACACAGATTACTGTAATCTCTTGCTCAGTGGGGATCTGAGGCTACATGATAAAGCAGCATGAATGTCTCATAACAGTGCCTGCTCTGGATTAGTCCTCCTATTTAAGACTTTTACAGCATTAGCAGCACTGGGAAACCTTGAGTTTAAAAGAGCAGAGACAGATTTTGTTTATATCAGAATTCAAATACAACTTCTTTCTGACTGAAACTGTTTGGGTATAATTTCTTCTGATTCTGTCTGCAAAGAAAGTTATGCAAACATGCAGCATGCTTCACTGGAAATGAGTTTTTCTATACTGGTTTCAAGTCTAATATTAATATTTGCAATAATAAATCATCACTTTATTATAATAATGTGCATGCATGTGAGTAAGTTAACATCCATCCGGGGCGGGTCGCAGGGGCAGCAGCCTAAGCAGAGAAGCCCAGACCTCCTCTTCCCCAGCCACCTTCACCAGCTCATCCGGGGGGACCCCAAACCATTCCCAGGCCAGCTGAGAGATATAATCTCCTGGGTCTGCCCCAGGCCTGGACATGCCCAGAACACCTCACCCAAGAGGCACACAGGAGGCATCCTAGTCAGATACCACCTCAACTGGCTCCTTTCGATGTGGAGGAGCAGCAGCTCTACTCTGAGCCCCTCCCAAATGGCTGCATTCCTTACCCCATCTCTAAGGGAGATGTGTGCATGAGTGTAAGGTAACATTAAATACATTAAAACATGCAGCTTTTTCTCAGTGAGATTTTATCCAGACTGAACTGACAGCAGATAAACTGTAACACGATCCAGTGCAAATCAGTGTGTGTATAATTGCTCTTCTGCCAGAGATGTTGCCTTTCTAGTTGATGGCCTTGTATTACACATTTGCATTGTTCATATATAAAAACTGTACTTTACATATTTGATTTAAGCAAGCAAAATAAATAAATTGACCATTGCATACAGTGTAATATGAAAACTCTTTGCCCTATATTGCACAAGCCTTGGGCACTCAGCACGCAGTTGCCTGCGTTCCATAATTATTGACAGGTTTGATGTACTCAGCGAGTGGAAAGTATGGGGAAATTGGAGTTTCACTTGTCTGCCCCCAGGCTAATGACTGTAATGGAAAGATTAAAAGCAGTGGTCACATCACCCACCCTGTGCCAAAATACTAGCTGTTCCTTCACAGCTACCACCTCGCTGTTTATTGCCATCATCTCCATTTTTACTTTCTACCAGCGGCGTTAAATAGATTATAGAGGATTCACCTATTTAAAGACTGGAGCTAAAGCTCTGCAGTTTATTTTTAGATTGTCCAAGAATGACAACAAAAGCGGCAGCTTGATTCACCAGAGGCACCAAATTGAAGTACGTTACCTTTTGCCATGTGGGACAGTGTCGTGTAACAGAGCAGCCGGCCAGTTAGAGACTCAGTAGGTCAGCTGAGTGCCGTCTGTACTCTCCTCACTCACTTTCATCAGCTGTGCCAAGAACAAGAGGCTTCCTGCACGGCTCCATCATGTCTCTACGGCTCCTGCCTGCCATCACTATGGACAATGACGAGGATGATGATGGTAACTTTACAAAGTGGATGAGCAGTTACTGGGGTCACGGGACAGAAGCCGTACATTCCAGAGAAAGAAAGCGCAGTTTCAGACAACCTTCAAAAACTCAGGTTGATCGAAGAGCATCGCTCCCGACTGCGGTAAGGACCACCTGCGTTTTCATGGACTGATGCATGTGACTGATAAATGCACTTCACCATGTTTATTAAAGGGCCTTTTGATAAATATAGTACGATAAAATTATGAGAGTGCTGGTTCTTTTTTTTCTTCCAGTTTCCTTTAAGTCCACGCACCTCCAGTCTCAAAGAGATCTTGTATCTTCATTGATTTACATCCAATATGACTGCATGGAATATTTATAAAATACATGTGCGGTTTTATGACTCAAGCAGTGATGCTGGAAAAGACAAAATATGGACAATAACAGCAGATTAATACATGTGCACTGTAAACTCTGCAAAGGACAGAATTACTTTAAGTGGATTGTTTTCTATTACTTTACATCAGAGTGATCAAACATTGCAAATGCCCGGCCACATGTTGAGTCTGTTCACAGCCTCATTAGGAAACACAGAATACTTTTCGAAAGAATGCGGACCAGTCTGGCCTTTGTGCTGCATCTGGGTCTGTCTTTAGGAATAATATTTTTTTTCCCAACTAAAAAATCCCTCATGTCTGATTTTCTTTTATAAACAACATTTTTAAGTCGTGGGCCAAAGCTCTTACACATATTCTTCATGCAGTAGAACTCTGACTCTTTTCTAGCCTCAATCAACAATTAAGCAAAGTGGATGTTCAGCAAAATGTGAAGGTACAACTTATAATATACAAGCAGAAGGACAACCAGCAAATATGCAGCAAAATTTACGGCTCCTGCCTCTCTGCATTTCTCTCCACCCCATGGCCCATAGAACAATACCAAGTGAGCACCATAATATGGATAAATTTATAAAAATTGTAGAAGTATAGTGTAAACTTTCATCCATCCATCCATCCATCCATCTATTCTCTTCTGCTTATCCTGTTCAGGGTCACGGGGGGACTGGAGCCTACAATAACCAAAAAAAGTCCGGTTCCAACTGGACCTTTCAGTTGTCCATGTGCTGTATTTTTTTTAACTAAGCAAACAAACTGCAAACAGATTCTTGACCTAATAATTAAAATACAGATCTTTAAAAGAACAGTTACACTGAAAACCTGTGAAACAGGGACATCTGCAACTATTCTGAAGACTTTTAGCCTTTTATCACACCATCTTTAGCTTTAAAATGTCACCAGTGCAAAAGTAGAAGTGTAGAAGAGACAGCATGAGCTGCTGCTGTTACCAAACATCTCAGTAGCCTTGCCAGTCAACAAAGCTGAGACCTACAGATGGCCGTGTTTAGCTGAACTTCTAGTTTTCAAAGCATCACTAAAAACTAACAACATTAGCATAACAAGCCATTTCCTTGCATATCGAAATCAAATTGCTTCCTGTAAACACCATAAACTGTATATAAAAGATGGATGGAGTCACTGTGACATCACCTTAAGTTTGGCATTTTTTCTGTCAAGATTACATCTTAATGTACTTCACTTTTCATACCTTTACACACATCTTGACCTATCTTCAATAAACTATTTTAAAGTAACATTCATCACATTATTTAGTTACTTAAAACAGAAACAAATCACAATGTCGTTCTCCCAGATCTCTCATGTTTTTTAATTTGTCTCATATTTAAAGTCACAGGAACATCCAGACATCTTATTAAGTTGAGGCTACAAGAGAAACAATAATTTTTTTTCATGTGAACGTCAGCAACACGGTTCAATCGAACCAGAAATAACATACTGCTGGGGTTGTATAATGTCAGCCTGGGTGCAAATGTAATCAAAGCTCCCAGTAAGCTTGTAACCATACTTGTTGTAAACAGCCCTCCAGAAGCACATCATTTGCAGAAAAAGGTTCAATAATTTTTTAGACTTTAATGGTTCTAGAGGAACACCAACTCATAAACTCATTCAAAAAGCACAAAGAAAATGCAGCTGCGCCTTCACCATTCATGTTTAGCAGGAGTTGCATTAACAGATTGTTGCTGTTGTGTAAATATATATTTACTGCCTGTCCTGAGCCTAGAGGTAAACTATAATTAGCTAGCTGCCTTGCCAAAATGTTACTTAAGGATATTAGTGAGTGAATGTTTAACCCCATCCACAGACATAGGGTAGACATGGTTGTGTCTCTGGTTTAATCTTCTTACAACTCCACTTCAGTTTTAGAGGGAATGTGACAGTTATTTTACTCTCAGGTGTTCTTACAGGATGTAATAACACTTATTGTTCCATCTCTTTAATCCACAGTCACAGTTGGATGCCATGAAGTTAAAAAGGTTTCACACGGCTACAATGCCGCCTGCTCCCAGCCACGTAAAACCAAGAGAGGAGAAAGGGGAAGTCAGGCTCCACCAGAGGCTTCGCCGTGCCTCAGCAGATGACAACAGCCGCTCCAAGACGGCCGTCCCGGAGAACCGCATCACCACCATCCCAGAGCTCACAGAGACACTCGAGAAGAGACTCAATCTAAATGCTAAGAAGACTGTGTCTCCGGTGAGCAGGAGGATTTATACAGTTAACTGAATTATAAGCAGATTTTACAGTTTTTACCATCCCAGTGTGTTATAGATTAGCCAGATGGTCTCGCTCCTTCTCCAGTAAGATATCATGAAACCTATAAAGATTAAGGAGCTATTAGAGAGAATTAAAGGCTTTATTACTTTAATGTACCACATGGCTTCACATAATGTCACATAATTAACTGATCTTGAATGCAAACAATGACCTCATTTAAATCAAATTAGAGCACTGGACTTCATTTATGCCAGTTTTTGATTTTTCTTTTTTTTTAATGTATTAAATTATCTCAACTTTTTGCTTGCATACTGAAGAGTATCAGTTGTCCATACCTGTTTATTTGATTATTTTTATACTTACCTTTCCTTAGTATAAAATACTTTGGCAAGTACAAAGATTCATGGGCCTTGTTCAGGGTTTTAACATTAACAGATCTTTGTGGTGTGTGGGACGCAAGAAATCATAAAGAATACTGAGAACACATAATGCAAATAATTTTTCTATATAACTTTCTAAACTAGGTCATTCATGGTTTCTATGTTTGTTTATTATTTTAAAAAATGTAAATAAATTGAACGCAAATGAAAGTAAGTAAGCAGAGCTCCTTTACTTTAGAAGTATATATATATAATATATATATATATATATATATATATATATATATATATATATATATATATATATAAATATATATATAATCTCAAAATAAAAGGGGTTAGATGGCTTTTTTATGTTTTATTTGCATTAACCTTTAAGTAGCATTAAATATTTTGCACTTGCAGTTTTGATTTGAATTTCTTTCACACCTAGGCTTGGTTTTAATTCTGAAAGTAGCGCCCTAAAACTCCCTGTTTTTGCCCTGATTTACTGAAACCACTGATCTTACTAATCTCTGCAATGAAATAAGACCACATTAGTAGTAGTAGTAGTAGTAGCAGTAGTAGTAGTATTAATATATAATATTTTGAACTCTTGGTCAGAGATTAAGTGAAAAACAAAGCAGTTTGTTTGTCTTACAGAACAGTGATGATACGTTGTGCCTAATCTGTCATGAGGACATGCGTAAGAGTGGAAGGGGAGTTCCACATTGTACACACCGCTTTCATAAAGAGGTAAGATACTTGTAGCGTCAGATCTACTGCATGTGCTCTGTCTACACTGTGTTCATTCAAATCCCTGCAAGTCAGACATCAGATCTCTGGTGCATGTTAGCAGTTCATTCTTGGACATGCATGACGTGAACTGGTATGAAAACAACACAGAAACTATATCCCTGTAGAAGCATTGAGTACTCTAACAGCCTGAGGTCCTGGGAACTGGATACGTATTGATTATGATGTTTCCATCTGGTGGGTGCTGAAGAGTGGCTTGGAGGTTAGGGAAGTGTCGGCCCCGCAGCAGCAGCGAAGCGGCAGTTTCACAGGGAAGGAAGCTCTACGAGGAGAGGAGGAGGTCTGCAGATGGACAGATTTCCACGGAGAAGGAGGAGCACACGCTTCATCGTCAACATTCCCTGCGGAGGCATCGCTGATATCGTTCTGAGAAAGGAAAAATGGAGGATAGGCAGCCAAAACATCAGAATTTGTCCTAAACATTTGCTATGATGTGACACTCAGACATCAGGCCCTACCTGTGTCACTTTTGGAGTCATTACAACTTCTTCTCTTGAGTGGAAACATCATTTTAAAATGATTGAAAAGGGTCAGATTTCTGGGATTATTTTCAGTTTCTTTTAGGATTTATTTTGGTTTATTTTGAGACTGAGTTTAAAGATTGGTATTCAAAGTTTCCTGCTGGCCAATAATGTGTGCTTCTATAAAGCACCACTTTTATGGTTATGTAAACAGGGGTGTGGTTAAAGGGGGGGTCCTGGGGCAATTGACATTTGAATGCCTTCCCCCAAGTGCCCCCACCCAAAGTCGTGTTATATAAATACAACCGTGGATGAAAAATAACAGGGGGAGCAAGGAGCCCAGTTCCACTTTTGCTGTGAAAACCAGTGTTTTTATCCTCAATGCATTATTGTAAATATAACTATATAATATTAAATAATACGATAATATGCACTGAAAGCTCTTGACATGCCGCACAGTGGTTTGGTCCACTGCTGGCTGGTCCCCGACTCCTTCACCTTGCAAAGGTGAACTGTTAGGATGTGTGAGACATTGTTCTTTATTTCTGCCACCCAATAAAAACATGTAACCAGGCTGCATTTTTTTCTCTCGCTCCAACAGTCTCTATCATCGCACAGCCTGTTACTGGATGTGAAGATATGCAGTGCATTTATGGTTGTACTCATGGTTTTGGATATCACTTAAAGAGTATATTAACAGCTTATGAAAGCAGTTCATCAAAACTAAGATATATTGGTGTTTCTGCTGGGATTTGGTTACATCTTTCTCTTAATGATTTAAGTCACTTTATACACTGTTGAGCCTGATGACCTGTGCAATTTGTTTGATTTGAATGAATTTTTAACATTTAAGTTCACTGAGAACTTAAAGAGAAAGATAATAAATCTAAGACAATACATTATTAAAAGTTAAAGTAATCCACCTTGAACTTTACCTGCCTCGTACCTTTTGAAACACAGAAAGCTGCTCAAACAGGTAGCAGGTCTGTCCCTCCCGGCTAAGGGGGGAGGGTGAGTGTAGATCCTGCTGCTGACGTGTTTACTACATACGAAAGCGTGCTGGAAATAATCTCCTGGGATCAGTAAGAAAATCAATACCTGCATGAATTATACGTGTTACAGATTGTAGTGACGATGATGTAATGATGCCTTTTAAAATGTGTTTCAGTGCATGGAGCAGTGGCTATGGAGGGAAAGGAACTGTCCCACTTGTCGTGTCTACGTATCAATGCTAAAGCCCCTCTACTGGCCTTCTTATCGCACCACCGTCCCATAATGGTCCTGCACCTACACTTCAAATGCCTGCATGTGTATGTGACTACCTGACCCCAAGACCTCCTCCTCCCTGTCTCCACGCCTCATTCTTTCTGCATGAACACCCTCTGTGAGATTGTCTCCGGACGCTGGAGGAAGCTGGAAATGAGAGTGAGGACATCCGATGTCAGAGAGGAGCTGTTAATCTTTCACTCAATCACTAATTTATATAAAACCTTTTTTAAATTAATGCACTATCAGGGGAGGATTAGTCATTGCCATGATATGCACTTAGGTGGAGCAAATTTCCTCAGAATTGACAATATTTTTGGTAACGAAGGAGATATTCTGTCTGGATTCTGCTGAGTTTGTGGTTCAGGTTGAAAATTTCCAAGTTCTGAAGTGGAAGCACTGAATTACTCACAGCATAAAGTGTAAATAAACAGCAGCATAAATTAGTCTTCTTACAGCAGGCAGGATGTGAATGTGTGCAACATCAGCAGCACTTCACTGGATAAATCAGCAAACAGTGGGGGATAAATAACAGATACAGGAATATTTTACCTCAGTTCATTCATAATATTACAAGTAAATCTAGCAGCTAACATTAGTGTTATATGTTTCACATGGTCTTTGTCATTTGCTAATACAACCTAACTGATCCCCAGTACTACTTATCTGACATCCACTGAGTGCAGGTTTTTGGCTCTGGCTTCATATTTAGGACACAGAAACGATGGCAGTGTCAATATTTTCCCAAAAGCACTCATTAATGCAGCTATCCAACCATCCTCTGCCGCTTATCCTGTTCAGGGTCTTTGGTGGGCTGGGTACACCCTGGGCAGGTCGCCAGCCAGTCTCACGGCTAACACAGAGAGACAGACAACCATTCACAACCTATGGGCACTTTAGAATCACCAATTAACCTTACTCCATGTATTTGGACTGCGGGAGGAAACAAGAGGACACAGGGAGAAGATGCAAACTCCACAGAGAAAGGCCCAGGCCAAGGCCATTTGAACCCAGGCCTTCTAGCTGTAAAGCAACAGTGCTAACCACCAGGCCACCATGCTGCCCTTCATTAATGCACAGGTATTCTATTTTTTATTTTATTTTATTTTACCACATTTGATTAACATCCTATGGTGCCCACCAGTTTCTGATACTAATTTTTAAAAACAGCTTTCAAAAAGCTTAAACACCACAGCGTGTCAACTGTATGACAGATGACAAATTAAAGGAAAAACATCAAACCCATGACTCACACACTGAAGGACTCCAGTGCTTCTGTTATGCTGTGCTAGTATGGTTTGAGTCCAGAAAGTGTCCCTTTAGATCAGTACAAAGTTTCTCTGACTGATCACTTTTATCCTAAATTTCTATCCAGATGAGGGCGGCCTTTTTCAGGATGACATGCCACCTTGCACAGGACTCCACAGACCACTGAATGCTTTGGTTAGGCTGAAAATTATGTTGATACCATAGATCGCAAGCCAGAGGAACCCATTTGGGAGATTTCTGACCAAGAAGTTAAACAGCACTCATCAAAACACCAAATGAGAGAATATCTTTTGGAAGAATGATGTTCATCCCTCATCCCTCCTTCTTGCTCACACTCACGGCATTTTCTCTGAAGTTATAAAACTCCTCCCCTGAATCAGTGTTATATCTTATCTTGCATCTGCACCGTTTTCCTGCCTTACCCAATTAGGTTTTGTTTTGCACGTGAGAATTTTTTTTTTCGTGTGACTTCTATTCGACTCAGTTTCCAAACATCTCTCTTTTGCACTGCCAAATGAAAAGTTTACAGTGTATCTAAAAAGAGCTGGCCTATGTATTCGCGCAAGTAAATATGCAGTTATGTGAAAGTTTATTTTGTAGTTTCTGAAAAATTAGGATTAAATGATAAAATGTTCATTTAACAACCAGCAAATGCTCATAACTGCTGTTGGATTGTCACTGAGAAGAAACACAAATTGTTTTGCTCTGACAGATCTGGTGGGTTGACTATGGAGGTTATATGCTCACTGCATTTTTTAACTTTGCGCTTAAAAGGCAGCGGAGACGCTGCGATCAGTAGCAGCACCAACTTCCAGCTGCTGTGTTCACTGTTGTGGTTTTGTATTCTTGAATAAAAACACACTGGAGCGACACACCCTTGTGTGGTTTGGTTTGCTTTCATCAAATATGCACCCTTCTTATTATGTAATTTACAGAATTAAAAAGGCCAGTAATCAAATAAGCTATTTAAATCCTGTTATTGTTATAATAACACTTCCATAACCAGGACAGACATTTGCAATCTGTAAAAACAACAAGCACAACTGATTATATGAATAGAGGCTTCATTCCCTTTAGGTGTGCCTGTAAGTTCAACAAAATCAAAGCTGTTCTGTAGTAATTGAAATATCATTGTTATCAGTGGTATTATTTACATCTAAATGTGGCTAATGTAGCTACAGTTACCGGACAATTTCTACCAATTCAACTCCTCATTAATGCAAATATTCAGCCAATCACATGGCAGCAGCTCAGTCCACTGAGGGGTGTAGACATGTTCAACATGACCTGCCAGAATTCAACCAGAGCATCAGATTGGGCAAGAAAGGTAATTTAAGTGACTTTGAATGTGGTGCCAGATAGGCTAGACTGGGTATTTCAGAAACTGCTGATCTGCTGGGATTTTCCCACAGAGCCATCTACTGGGATTTACAGAGTAAATATCCAGTGAGCTGCAGTTCTCTGGGTGAAAATGTCCTCTTGATGCTCAAGTAACCACTTGTTGCAACCAAGGTAGAAGGGCGTCTTTAAATATACAACACGTGGAACCTTGAAGCTGATGGACTACAGCAGGAGAAGACCACACCAGGTCCTGTCAGCTAGGAAGAAGAAACTGAAGCTACAGCTCACTGGGGGTCATCGAAAATTAGACAACAGAAAACTGGAAAAATGGTGCCGGGTCTGATGAGTCTCTGCTGGAACATTCAGATGATAGGGTCAGAATTTGGTGTAAAGAACAAGAAAGCATGGATCCATCCTGCCTTGTATCAACGGTTCAGGCTGGTGGCGGTGTAACGTTGTGGGGGATATTTTCTTGAAACACTTCAGGTCCCTTACTTTAAATACCACAACCTCCCTGAGTAATGCTGCTGACCACGTCCATCCCTTTATGACCACAGTATGACTGTTTCTTGAACATCACAATGAGTTCACTGCTTTCAAACGGCCTTCACAGTCACCGGATTCCTGTTTGTTTCCTTTATTATCTCAGTGTTTTTGTTCTTGTCGTACTCAGGTTCTGGCTTACGAGTTAGTATTTGTGTTTGGTTCCCTTTGTGTTTATCTTTAGTCTTTTTGTGTTCGTCTTATTCCCATTAGAATGAAGAGTATTCGTTGTGTCTTTGCTTCACTGTTTTGAACTTTATAGATTTGGGTTTTCTTTTCTATCATCTGAAATGTGAGATTACTGTTTTTATTGTCTGTTTGCTTTATGTTGACTCTGCTTCTTTGTAGTAGCTCTGATTCTCTGGTTTTAGTTACTTTATATTTTTCTGGGGGTTATTTTAGTTCTTCTTGTTCCTCTGGTGTTTGGTTCGGATCTGTTATTTGTCATTGTCGGTGCCTTTGTGTTTCCTCGTTCTGTGTTAGTATTTGTATCCTTGGGTTTTTTCCTGTAATTCCCATTTGTCTTTCCCTGATTCCTTGATTCTTTTCACCTGTTATGCATGCTCACCTGTGTCTCATTCTCCTCCCCCAATCAGCCCAAGTGTCAGTGTTCGTTTCACATTTTGGTCCTCACTCCACGCACTGCAACAAATACAACTTCCTGTGCACTTAAGAAGTCTGTGCACCAGTTTTGGTGAGTGAAATTTAGCATTTTATTAGTCTTCTGGTGCATTCTGAATACACTTGAAGTCTATCTGATGATGCATCAACACAAATTTGGGCTTTTTAAATCCATGTTTGTTCAAATACTGAGGTAGTTCACCTTCTCTTATATAGACACAGGAAACTGTTATGATTCCAGCTACCAACTGTTGTACTCCTATTTGTTTCATTGGCTGTTAAGGGTGAATGTTTCTAAAGCAGCTGTATTCACAAGGATAAAGTGGACTGTTCTCCCCACAGGCTTCTGTAGGACCTGAGGTCTTTTTGGATCCACACCCCATCACCCCACCCCACTGCACTCCATACCTCTTATTTTAAAGTTTTAGAGAGAGATTACTGCTATTAGTGATATTTTATTCTGTATTAATTAAGATGAAGCTACCCAGCAGAATCTTACTAAAATAGACAATCTGTTTCTTTTTCTGCCAACTCCTCTTAAACCTTTAAGAGTTGAGCAACCAAGCTTGGCGTACAGGTACATCTGAGGCCCAGTTATGCCCCTGCAACACCTTTTTATAAAAGCATCATACCATTTTCATGTTCCCTTGTTCTCAAGGGGCTGCCAAAGCAGATTGATCCACATGATTGACTTGTCCGACTTTTATGCCAGACGGCCCTCGTGACGCAGCCCTCCCAGGGATTTGTGTCACCTCCCAGCCTTTTGCATGTTAAGTGAATGTGTTAACCACTCCAATACATGTAATTAGAAGCATCTCTAGCTGCAACATTAAAGTGATATACCCATTAATGAATTAATAATTATGATCTTATACTACAATTTATGATTCTGTATGAGTAATTTTACTTCAGGTACTTGGGAGTATATTTTGATTTATGCTGACATCTCAGGCTCTTGTGTAGCACCTCTTCGTGTAATTTATCATATTACATGCAAATGCAATTTTTTTTTCTCCCAATGTTTTCTACCCAATATCAATATTGATGTAATATTAAGCGCTCCTGCCTGGCTCCTGGTCCTCCCTTATATCATCCCACTGAGAAAATCCTGGAGACGCCCCTGCTTTGCCAGCTGTTTGCGCGTGTGGACTGTTTGGAGTCAATTAATTAAACTGAGCCTGGGCCCGTGAGGAGGTCTTCCAGCTGCGGTGTACGTGCTGGAAGTCTTGTCCCGGCCTGCCCTGGCACGACGGAAAGCAGCGGTTTTCTAAAAGCGAGGAGGGACCGAGCCGTGCACGAGCGGGCGGAGTACGAGTGCACACGTGGACACCTGAGACTGACGTTACTTCCAGCCAATCACCGCACAGACTGGTGACGCCAGCTCACGGCAGTCATCCAATGGGAGGGTTTATTGAGGAGTAAAAGCCTGAAGTGTTTAGAGTCGGGAGGGAAAAAAGGTTGTGAAACGGATCCGGTCCTGCTGGGGTTCCGGCTCGGAGGAGATGTTTACTTCGTGTCTTGCTGAAGATTAAAGGAGAAACCCATCTTCTTTTCCAAGAGATAAAAATACTTGTGACTACGGAAAAAAAGAAAGAAGTTGATTTGATTTTTTTTCTTTTTCTGTCTGAATGCTTCCGACAACTTTTCATCTCCAGAGATAAACAAACTTGGGTAAGAGACCCTCTCTTTCCCTTCTTGCGGTAAAGAAAATCAAAGCTACTGTGTCCTGTGTCGATATAATAAACAGCCAGAACGAGAGGCACTTTTATAGGAAACCTGAAAAGATTAGGAAAGTCTTCAAAGAATTTTATGATGGATTTTTGCCTCTGCACAAAGACCTTGGATAACGGTTTAGATAATGCTGCTGTCTGAATTTTCCATGCACAGATATTTCCCTTTGTTTTACAGCTAAAATTAACTTAAAAAGAGTCTGGGCCACGGGGGCGATGACGTCATTTTGGCTGGGAAGTTTAAACTAAAATGTTCAGAATCAATTCTTAAAGTGAATCATGCAGATTCCTGCAAAAGGGTGAACTAGACACCAGATTTTTAGACGTGTATTTATTTATTTATTTTTGTCCTAGATCTAGAATGCTGTTAATCTCAGGGTGCCCAGCACCACTGGATGAGACAGGATCAGTAGCATGTAACTTGCAGAAGTAAAGTTTTCTGTACTTGAAGTACTTTTATGATGATGTACTTAAACTATGTTTTGTTTTGGATGTAATATGTACTATTACAGTTAAAGGTGCCCAGCAGCATATAAGCAATGAAATTAATTTTGAGCTGCAACATTAAACATTTTAATGAATAAATAATCAGAATCCAAGTAAAACAACTTGTTCTAAAGAAATACTTGTTTAGTGACACTGTTTAGTTTCGTGGCTTGTATACTGGTGTAATAAAAGTGCAGTATGTGTATATTTAACATCCTTGTTATAAAAGCAGTGTGGGGGATTTTAGACCTGGGAACAGATGATGATGGGTGGGTTGTTTTTTAATAAATCAGCCAAACACTGATGAATCCTCCAGTGGTTCTCAATTGCCATGGAGACCGGAGTGTTTTCCTCAGTCTGGGAAGGCTGCGCCTCCAAAGGGCCATCTCACACAGATGAACTGGCTTTAACATCTCAATCCGTTTCTATTGAGTGTGCTCCTTCAAAGGTTTCCTTTGTTGCTGGGCAGATATTGCGTGGTCATCTCCATCACAAAGGACAGTACAGTCATGGGCCTTTTTCTTATTCTCTGCCCACTATTGATGCCACTCCAGCTTTGCTCTCACTTTACAAACTGGTAATTGCTTAAGAGGACTGCGATGTGTTTATAAAGCTTTCTTTCTTTAAGCCTCAATTATGAATTTACAGAAGTCAGAAGACGGTTGTCTACCATTTCAGCACCTTTTAAGATAACCTGATCACACCTGAAAGGTTAATCTGTAACTCTTTGAATTTGCAGAGGCCTTGTTGCCCTGTGATATCTTGCAAAGTATGAGCACCTTTGTCACTACACTGGGAAAAATATCCCACCGATCAAAAGAATGTGCTGCAAATCTTGATGAAGTTTTAAACATAATGGAATATGTTGGAATATATCAAGCTTGGTAAATGTCAATCGTTCCTCGGTACGGTGCCATGACATGTGCCTCTAAATCTAATCAAGTAGTGACCGGATGCAAAGCATAACACCATAAATGCCTTTCATGCTTTTCATACCTCTGCAAAGTAGAATCTCTAATTCTGGGTTTCATCTTGCCAGTAAGTGTGCGGGTCCTTCCGGGAGCCTTTTGGTCGTTTAACCTTACACCATGGATGTGGCCTCTACGTCTGGAAACTGAAATTGTGGAAGTGCCTTAAGCCTGCATTTTTTTCTAGTTGCCAGCAGGGGGCGGTAATTCTATATTCAGAGAGACATTTGGGTGTATTAAAGTCTAAGACGACAACCTGTGGCTCTCTTGCTCTTTGACCTTTGTTAAATTTCCTGATGAGTTTATGGGCTCAGTCTCTAGTTTCAAGTCTTGAATAAAACAGGTTGTTCAGTTTGTGAATAATGGTCCCCATTACACTTAAAGAATGATAAAAGTGGGGATGCTTTAAGGCAGGTAAGTTGTTAGCCAATAAGTGTGTACTTTTTCTTGCTTCTCCATGAGTGTATTCAGATCCGAATAATCGGTCAGTTTTATACACAGTCTATGGTAACAAGCAACTAAGTTTCAGTCAGATGATCTAACTGTTCTTAAGAAACCGATCAATTAAAACAGTTTGAAATGTTTGAAACAGCAGTCCATATAATCCAGTGCAGGTTTAATGATATCTGATCATTCTGCAGCCTTTCCATGTTAAGAAATTGGTTTCTATTTTTACACATAAAGGTGAATGACTCGTGACACTCTTAATGGGCTTCCTCCCCCATCTAGACAAACTTCTGCTGAAGTCAGCTGGAGGAATCTCACCAGCACATGCTCATTATGTATTATTGCACGGTTTAACTAAATTATGGGCACTACTCCACTTATTTGGTCTCATTTTTCCCAGCTGTGGTTAAAAAAAACCCCAAAAACCTCATCTACGATCTAAATTGTAATTGAGGTTAAATTATTCAGTTTCAAGTCACATATTAAGCTGATATAATATAAAGGAAAATGTTTGTAGTGCAACAAAGTGTTTTTGTATAGATTTTTTTTTCTATATACGTCTATGGCATTAAAAATATCCACTCTTTTTTTTCAAGGTGTGGTGAGGTATCATGGGCAGCTTCAGAGGCCACGCTCTCCCTGGGACCTTTTTCTTTATAGCTGGGATTTGGTGGACAGTAAAGTGCTCGCTTTGGTACGCCACCCGCAAGAACAAGAGCATCGGTTCCACTCGGCTGGCCAGCAGAGCCTCACAGCGACGCCTGGAGATCACTGAGAGCTCCGTTATACTCTTTTTCTCCCTTGTTGGTAAGCATGTCCAAAAAAAAAAAAGTTCTTAATATATTTTCAGACGTGAGAAGCATGAGTGTTCTCCCATTAGTCTGAGACAAACTGGGGCTAATCAAGGAGATCTGAGTGTTTCCTCTCCTATGGTCCCCTCAGGGATGCTGGCAGAGCAGTTTGGATCAGGTGGACCGAAGCTTCAGTTGTACGACTTTGCAGAGAAACAATGGGACCACCTGCACAGCTGGCACCACGCCACCATGTACCTGTTCTTTGGGCTGTTTGCGATGGTGTCTCTGATTATCCACAGCACAGAGGCAGCACCACTGGCACTGGATAGGTTAATGCTGGCTATTGCTTTCTTTAATGAAGGTAAGAAGAGTGAACTTTTAATCATTCACTCTGATATCATTGATATCAGGTGTAATTTTAAGAGTAAACCTGATGGAAATTACTGATGTGGACCATGGATAGATAGTATTTTTTTTTTAGCAGATTGATGAAATTGGAACAGTTCCAATAATTGCCATGTAGATGACATTTAACATCTTGAGATGTCTTCCTAACAAGCTAATTTATGAAAAAAACACGTAATGCCACTCGTTACCTGCATTTCCAACTTTCTTTTGTCAGGATTTCTTTTTCTTTACCACCTCCACGGCAGGAGCATGCTGGATGTCCATGTGCATCAGCTCCTTCTGTACGCGATCTTTGGACAGACTCTTGTCACCTTCCTGGAGATCTTTCACCGAGGCAACATCATCCTGGAGCTGCTGCGCTGCACGCTCACGGTGGTTCAGGGAACCTGGTTCTGGGAGGTAAATCTAAATGTGACACTGTGATCAGATGTTTGTGGTCGCGTTTAGAATGACTCCTGATGTTTGAACCGCAGATTGGTTTCGTGCTGTACCCTCCACGCGGCCCTGAGTGGGACCTGAAAGAGCCCAACAACGCCATGTTCATTACCATGTGTTACTCCTGGCACCTTGCCTTCGCCATGCTTGTCGTGAGCATGCTCTATTGCATCGTCAGCTGGTGAGAAGGATCCCATTCTGGATGAAATTTATTTATAGACTTGGAAATATATCTGTATATATTTTTAATGAACCTAACATGCTTTTTTGGGGGTCGGGATAGGACTATGGGCCCAATATAGGGAGAACAAAGGCTAACCACTACAATCCAGTGCTACAGCTATACAATGAAACTTTTCAGACTGTGTTTAGATGTTTTTCATTAAATATACACCAACTTAATATTTAATCTAAATTATTTTTTTATTTTGCCAAGTACAGCCTCTCATTGCACCATAAAATCCTTAAGATACTGGGAAGAAATGTTTTTTACTGCTCAGGAATATACACATTAAAAAAATAAATGCACACATGCATACCAAAAAACCCCACCTTTGGTTCTCAAAAAGGTACATACTTACTCTTAACTCCCCAGTGCGTACCTGTAGGAACAGAAATGTACTCTGCTGTGTTTTGCTGTATTTCTAAGCTGCTTCTTTATTTGTTCTGGAGATCTTACAGGCCTGTAACATACTATTTATAACAACTTGAGTACCTCTAATAGCACTCCTGCACAGTTTACGTTGTGTGACTCACGTTTGTTGTGCTTTCCCTTTTTAAAGTGCGGTTCGCTCCAGACTGAAGAAGACCCCTCCGGTGGAAATGGGGCTCCTGAAGGCCAGAGAGCGGGATCCAGAGTCGGAGGACGAGATTCTTTGAAGAAGACTGTTGCACATCTACATTGTGACTCATGAACATTACAGAAAAATCAGGGATACGATGCTCCCAGTCCCAGCAACAATATAAGAAGAAGCAAGACACACAAATGGCAAAGGGATATGGACACGGAAGCGTCACCTTAGAATTATATCTCTACCTCCGCCTTCATGAATCATCTGGAAACCCCTTTTAGACGTACTTTTGTTATTACCTCCACCAGAGCAGCTTTGTGATTGATTCAGTTTGATTTTGAGCAGGATTACTGATGACGTTATGGACAGATTTGCATGAAAATGTTACCAGAGGTGGGGCTTGACCTCATTTGAAAGTGGCTGTATAGAAAAACACTCATTTTCACAGCACAGCGGAGCTGGTTATGGACCAAAAAGAAAGCAAATGACAACCATTCAGGTGTGTCTGGAGCCAGAAGGTTTTGGGTTCTTTAACATTGCCAGAGAGGACAAAACTTGATATTTCATTTCATAGGTTCAAAAGTTTTTAATAATAAATATTAGGAGACATCATCTTTATGAAAATAGGAACTAATCTGAAGTCGTTTCATGCAGGGAGTTTTCAGCCTTGGTGGAGGTATGTAGTCTCGAGCTGCTCTTATTTATTTCACAGCAACATAATTTTCATATATGCCATTATATCTTTATTACTTTGCACATATAATACAAGAGGAAAGCTTTTGATGGATTGCATGCATTAATTCTGATGTTTTCCACAGTTTGGTATTCACTTCTGCTATCTTCATGGTGAAAACATCATTACATCATAATGTGTGTTACTTGAAAGCATGAGTTGTACATCTTTTTTTTTCATGTTAACAAGCGAGTCAACCCAAATGTCAAACTATAGACTATAAGACAAGAAGCAAAATAAAATTGTTTAACTAAAATTGTTCTTTTTAAAATTTATAGTAGCCTCATCATACCTTTGAAAAGTTATAACTTTATTCAGAATTGATGCTTCTGTGGGACCTCTATATCTTATTTCTCTTTATTCAGTGTCGGTTATCAGTGGCTTTCAGAGAGGAGCCATAAAAAATAATCAATTAAATAATTTGCTACAAATTATAAAGTTGATGGCAAAGCACGTGGACCATTTTAAATTCTTTTGTCAACCCTTAAATTTCCACCCACGGTTCCACTGACACGGCGACGGAATTTCGGGTGGGGGTGGGGGGGTTAAGTTTCTTTAACCCTGACTCACGAGGCCGGGAAAAAAAAAAGAGAAAAAGATCAGAGTGAGACCTCTTTGCTGCTGCTGCTCAGGCGTGGCTAGAATGAAGAGCGACCCACCTGGCCAGGTAAGTTACTCACAGCTCATTCGGCTCTTCGCCCGCTGCCATGTGACGCGGTTGTCCATCCACACTGATGTGAGAAGCCCGGCAAAGCTCCTCTCAGTCAAGGAAACAAGATTTCTTCATCAAACACGCCGAAATTGAAGGATCCTCGGGGATGGATAAATTAAAGTCGGTTTTGAGCGGCGAGGAAGCGCGCAGAGATGACCGAAACGTTGTACAGGTAAAGCTCTCATTTTAACCTTCACTCCTCTGAACTGTAATCCCAGCTTGATCATTTATTCAATCTCTACTCATGCAGCAGCTGAACGAAGCCTCGACTTTAGGCTGGGGCACGCGTATAAAGGGATTCATCGGCTGTTTCGTGGTGGGAGGCGCATGCACACTTTTGGTAAAAATCTGATTTCTGTATATTTTCTACAATAATAATCAGTCGCTTTCCACAACAAGGAAGAGCTCAGAAACGCTGGTGTGGCCCTACTGGTTCTTCTTGCTCTGAGGAATGCTGAAGATGTGATGCTCATGAATTTGGGCAACAACGCCCTGTCGCTCCTTAAAGCGAGGCTTATAAAACGTGACGTGTGATCCACCTGTCTTGCAGGGAGTGTGTATGCTCTTTCTCCCTAAGATTGGGATCACCCTCTTCATCGTCTTCTACACGTTTGGCAACATATGTACTTTGTGCAGGTTAGTGTTCAAAATACCTTGAAAAGGGCAGCTCATTCTGCACATTTTACACGTTGAATACACACTTTCCAGAGCATTTTAAAATTTTTTTTACAATCATACATATTTTACTGTGTCCAATAGCACAATGTTTCTAATGGGCCCAATGAAGCAGCTGAAAAGGATGTGTGACAAAACAAGAGCGCTGGCTACCACAATTATGTTGGTAAGTGCAAAATAAATAAAATCCTTCAACCTTGTAATAAAGAACACATTACACATCATATATGAGTGGACTGTGTTCAGTCAGTGGCACATATATGTATAGAGAAGTCAGTTCAGTTAATTGAATCAACTCAAAGATTAATTGACCTGATTAAAGGTGAAAGCACTGCCTATACCCAAGATCGGTGCTGGCTTTGGTGGAAGATTTGTTTTCTGAATAGTTTACTAAAAATTTTTTTTTACAGCAGATGTAATTAGGCACAGTTTTCTTTTGTTGCAAATTCTCAGTTTGTTTCCTAAAACAAGCAAGCTGCTGAACCGTGGTCTTATCATACACAGCATATGGGCCGGAGAGTATAAGCAACCTGACAGCCAGTCACCTCTGTCCTCTTCATATCAGTGCAAGCCTGAGTGTGCAACTCTTTAAACTACAAGGAGATAAATAAGTTAAAATCTGACACCAGTGCGTTGTAGATCTGAAGATGTTCTCAGCTTGAACTGTGACTGCGTCCGAGCATCATATACTGTGCAGCCCTGACATGCACAGTTGGAAGCAAGGGTATTACAGTTAATTAATAGGTCCTAAGAGATGCCAGTGCAAGTGAGGGAGGTCATCATTAGGCTGAAATAAATAAACAAATAAACCGATCAGATACAGCGATTAAGAGACACCTTTGTGAATGTAAATACAAAGAGTTTACAACAATTTGGAAAGCTCTGGTTACAACAAGGCCAGATTAGACTTTGCCAGAAAACATCTAAAAGAGCCTGCGCAGTCCTGAAAAAAAAAATCTTTGGACAGATGAAACCAAGATGAACTTGCTGACCATAAGGACAGTGAAACATCAGGGGTGGCAGTTGCGCAGTGGGTAGGTGCTCACCTGTATCCGGAGGGCTGCGGGTTCGAGTCCCCATTTGAGCCTTTACTGTCATTGTGTCCCTGGGCAAGACACTTAACCCACATTGCCTAAGTTGAATGTGGTCAGAGGGGCTGTAGGCACGAATTGTCAGACTGCTCCAGGGCAGCTGTGGCTACATTAGTAGCTTACCACCAAGTACGATTGAGGTGTGAATGAATGGTGCACAGAATTTGAGTACCCTGAAAAGCGCTATATAAGTCTAAGGCATTATTATTAAAAGATCTGGAAGTGTGAAGAATACTGCATCATCTGTCATCCATAATTGAGGCTGTGCCCAACATGGGCGTGTATGTGCTGCCAGTGGAACTGGGTCATTAGTATCTATTGATGATGTGACTGCTGACAGAAGTAGCAGGATGCATTGTGCTGTACCCTCTGCACAGATTCAGCCAAATGCTGCAAAACTGATTGGACAGAGCTTCACAGCAACTCAGGAGTTTCTCAAGTCACCTGATTTCAACCCAGCAGACCATGCTCTTCAGTTATGAAACACAAAACTAACTGGAGGCAGACACTGAAGGTGGCTGAAGTAAATGTCAAGCAGAGCATCTCAAGGGAGCAAACAGCATTTGGTGATGTCATGTTAGTCTGTCCATTTAATTTGGAGCCTCTGAAAATGGGGATTGCGCATACAAATGTCTGTAATTCTTCAACAGTTAATCCAAAGCTTTTGTTAAACCCTTTGAATTAAAGCTGAAGGTCTGCACATCTTAACCGTTTGATTTAAAATCCAATGCCATGGTGCACAGAGACAAAACTACAGTTAGAGCCATAATTTTCTGTCCAAAAAATTATGGATTTAGCTGTATATTGTACTTAATCCGCAGGCAGTGTTGTTTCAAAGTTCAGATCTTGCTTCACGCTCTCAAACTGAAATCATTATTATTTTAGAACAAAGCTGATAATCTTTATTCTATAGTTTGTCCCTCCATAGAAAACAGGCCATTTGGGTTCATCTAAGTGACTGCTATTTGAACAAAGCTATATTCATACCATGTTTTTCTGCACTTTGCAACTATAAGGCTTTATCCAAAACTCACTATGCTAAGGGTGTGAGTCCTCAAGTAAAACTGACCCAACCGACTGGTGTTAAACTGCAGCTTTCCAATCAGCCAGTTTGACTGAATGAGTTGAGAAAAAGTGAAACAGCACTGAAAACATACCTCCTCATCAGCTCTCATCTCAGCAGAGGAACCACAGATGTGGGACTAATAAGAAATGTGTGGCTTCATTAGCACGATTCCTTTCATTTAGTGGCAGTAATGAGGGATCGTCATTCAGTCCATGCTGCTGATTTCTCTCTTTCATCGCTTTAGACTTGCCTCGTTCTGACTCTCTGTGCAGCTTTCTGGGTGAGTGAGCTTCACAGTAGAATAGTTATGATGACTCCTGACATTATTTCTGTGTTGGGTTAACTTCAGTCTTTGACAGCAATATTCCTCTTTTTTTTTCTCACAGTGGAAGAACTTTGGGCTTGCTTTGTTGTTTGTTATCTTGCAAGTCTTGTCGTTTACCTGGTGAGTCTCTACTTCTTTTCCAAATCGTTGCTTTCAGTCTGAAGTTGTTAATTGTGACATCAAATGTGTGCGTGTTTGCAGGTACAGTCTGTCATACATCCCATGTGTGAGGTTTGTAATATTTGCTCCATTTATTCAAATCCTCTGTATAAATAATCAGTATCAAAGCACCATTCAGAGACCGTTTCTCTGATTTATGTGATTTATCTTCCAGGGAAGCAATCATGAGGTTGCTGGCCATGTTCATTAAATGAGCTCCGTATTTGCTGTGAAGGTAAAGGCTGGACGAAGTGTTGAAGAATGGGGCAGGTCTCTTATTGAAGTTACTGAAGCGGCGAGAGTCTTCCTGCTGTTTATAGGAAGCAGAAAATGAAGCAGATCTTCTATTTATTTTTCTCAGCCCTGCTTTGTCAATTGAGCTGATCTCTGGTTCTGTATTTGATGATCGCGTTCGTTGAATCCAGTTTAATGAGCTTAGACTTTTTTGTAATACGTGTAAATTTTTGTAGTAAATGAATATTTTAAAGCTTTGTAAATTTACACATGAAATCCTCATTATTTCTGCCTGAAAGCAAATATGTGTTCACTTCAGCATGTACAGTACCCTCAGAAGAACATAATAATATGTCATGATTTTGCTCTGAGGTAAAAAGTATTTTTATTAAAAATTCTAACTCAGTCAGATTGTTTGGTTATTTGAATGTTAATGTGAAGCTCAAATAGTTCATCAAAACTCAAATTTCATTACCAGCACACTGCACAAAGGTGTAACTTTTCTTAAGGTGTGATGAACTGTTGCTAGTAGTGGCTAATACATGAATGCATTTTTTTAAAATGATGAATTGTCACACTTATTTGGAAATCTCTCTCATTTAGTAGAAGTTCATATCATTGGTTCTTGTTTCTGAAGCAGAATTTCAGAATATTTCAGAGAATGTGATTGAAATAAAACCTTATTTTTAGGCTAATTTATGAAGCTTTTTTTTGTTTTAATATATTCAAATTATTTATTACTTTTATGTATGTTATTGTATTTTCATGACTTATTTATTCCCTGTGTCTGCGTGGGTTTTCTCCAGGTACTCTGGTTTCCTCCCAATTCAGTTCAATTTTATTTATATAGCGCCAAATCACAACAGTCGCCTCAAGGCGCTTTGTACTGTCGGTAAAGACCCTACAATAATACAGAGAACACCCAACAGTCAAAACAACCCCCTATGAGCAAGCACTTGGCGACAGTGGGAAGGAAAAACTCCCTTTTAACAGGAAGAAACCTCCGGCAGAAGCAGGCTCAGGGAGGGGCAGTCATCTGCTGCGACACAGTCCAAAGACATACAGTCAATTTGGTTAAGTTGACTGGTGATTGGTGTAGTTCAGGAGGGGTGGCTGTAGCTCAGGAGGTAGAGCAGGTCACCCACTGATTGGAAGGTTGGTGGTTTGATTCCTGGCTACCCCAGGCTTCATGCCAATGTATCCTTGGGCAAGATACTTAACCCCAAGTTGCTCTCTGATGCAACCGTTGGAGTGTGAATGCGTGTGAATGTTAGATAATAAAAAAGCACTTAGCTTAGTTAATCATGGAAGTGCTTGAATGAATGGGTGAATGCAAACCTGTTGTATAAGTGCTCAGAAGAGTAGAAAAGCACTATATAAGAACTAGTCCATTTACCATTTAAATTGCCCATAGGTGTGAATGGTTGTCTGTCTCTCTGTTTTGGCCCTGCAACAGGCTGGCAGCCTGTACAGGGTGTACCCTGCCTTTCACCCTATGAATAAGCGGAAGAGACCAGATGGATTTATTTTTACTATCTGCCACTGAGCTCTAAATCTCTTTTACAAGAGAGACGTGGCTGACATCACAAACACACAAACTGACAGCATATTAAAACTGTGACAAACATAAAATGCATCATATGCAACTTGATGTACAAATACCCATGTTTGGGCTTTATTGTTATTATTATTATGATTTATTATCTGGCAGCGGCATCTCTGCCAGACAGATATGTTGCTACAGTGATAGCATGTTTTAAAAAGATTTTCTATGAGAATATATCAAATAGAATAGAAGATTAAATATGAGTGTATTAGATTACAGGAATTACCCTTCATGTTAATGGTCACTGGGACATAAATGTGTAACAAAAAAAAAGAAGAAAAAAATCATTTTAAAAGGCATAAAACTTTTACTTAAGAGTCTAAATAGTTTGCATACTCACTTTTCACATAATACCCTCTATATGAAGGCACAGGACAGCACATGAGCCTGAAAGTCATGCCAATTTTTATTTATTTATTTATTACACTAATTTTCCACCACCCTATTAAAGAAATCGTGGAAACACCCGTGCGCATGCTCAACTGCTTTACATTCATTTACTTGTTTACTTACTTACGTATGCATAAATCAAGAGGGCCTCTTCCAAACAATGCCTTTTATCGCTTTATTGGCTGCCAAGAGAACATTTTTTTTCACGCGGTTTAAAAACGCGCGCCTTTCCGCGGAGTCACGTGACCCAGTCAGGAAGTGCAACTGCATGAAAACAACTGTGGAAGTTCACCTACCTGTGGTAAAGTCAGCTTCGTGTTTTCTGCAGTGCTGTTGGTCAGGAGACATGTCGGACATTTTGATGAGAATTAGAAGCAGCATCGCGAAGAAGAAGAAGAAGGCGGATGTTGCTCAGATCGACCTGCAGAAGTGGGGCTTAAAAGGTAGGAAGGCTTCATGCTGTGTTCATTCATCGTGACATGGTGTTTACTGCGGTCTCAAACTAACCGCATTTAACCGAGCTGAACCCGCTGTCAGCGCCGTTTTCGTTTAGCACTCAGTAAAACTGTGTGTTGTCTCCTCGCAGGGATACAGCTGAGACCCTACCAGCTGGACGGGGTGCACTGGTTAACGCAGTGCCTGAAGAACCAGCAGGGATGCATCTTAGGAGACGAGATGGGTTTGGGCAAAACCTGCCAGGTGTGACATCCATCTGCTTAACTGCATTTAGAGCTGTGGCATGGCTGCACAGTTTTAGTATTCACTCTACTGTTAAAAGTGTTCGCTCATCAGCCTTCACGTCCATTTGAACTTGAGTAACGTCCCGTCCTTAATCCATACAGTTTAATATGATGTCCGCCACCCCTTTGCAGCTATAACAGGTTCAACTCTTCTGGGAAGGTGTTTATAGGAATTTTTGACCATTCTTCCAGAAGTGCATTTGTGAGGTCAGACACTGATGTTGGATGAGAAGGCCTGGCTCACAGTCTCCACTCTAATTCAGCTCAATGGTGTTCTGTTGAGATGTGGTAAGGACTCTGCAGGCCAGTCGAGTTCTTCCACACCAAACTCACTCACTCATCTTTATGGACCTACTTTGTGCACTGGTGCACAGTCATGTTGGAACAGGAAGGGGCCATCCCCAAACTGTTCCCACAAAGTTGAGTGCATGAAATTGTCCAAACTGTCTTGGTATGCTGAATCCACTGGATTTAAGGGGCCGAGCCCAACCCCTGAAATACAACCCCACACCTTAATCCCCCCTCGACCAAACTTTACACTTGGCACAATGCAGTCAGGCAAGTACAGTTCTCCTGGTGGCCGGCAAATGGAGAAGTGTGGTTTTTCACTCCAGAACACGTCTCCACTGCTCTAGAGTCCAGTGGCGGCGTGCTTTGCACCACTGCATCCACAGTGTTCTTCAGCAAATCTGAAGGCCACATGACGTTTGGAGGTCTGTGGAGATTGACTCTGCAGAAAGTTGGTGACCTCTTCACACTCTGCTCCTAAGCATCAGCTGACTTTACGTGGCCTTCCACTTCATGGCTGAGTGGCTGTCATTTCCAGTCACTTCCACTTTGTTATAATACCACTAACAGCTGACTGTGGAATCTTTAGTAGTGAGGAAATTTCATGACTGGACTTGTTGCACAGGTGGCATCCTATCACGGTACCACGCTGGAATTCACTGAGCTCCTGAGAGCGGCTCATTCTTTTACTAATGTTTGTAGAAGCAGTCTGCATGCCTAGGTGCTAGGTTGATACACCTGTGGCCGTGGAAGTGACTGGAACACCTGAATTCAATGATTTGGATGGATGAGTGAATACTTTTGGAAATATAGTGTATGTGATCAGGCTTGGACCATCTCTTACATCGGTATGGCACATAAACTGTCTGAGAATGGCCTCAGTGCTATGTGACATATCCATCTGTCTGTCCATTTTCTTCCACTAATCCAATTCAGGGCCACATATGCTTTGTCTTTATCACCCTACCACGCACTGGATCAGATCCAGAGCCTTTAGAAAGCAGCAAAGTTTCTCTTAGAGGAGGTGCTCCATTTCCAGTTGCCTCTTTGGCTTGCTTCTCCAGACACATTACACACTGGCTGAGGCCTGTTGACATCCCAGCAGTGTTCAGTTCACAGGTAGACTTTATCTGTTCCTTGTGTAGTAGATCATCTACAGTGGTGGGTAGTAGTGCTTCACTTCACTAGAACGACGTTTCCCCCTCATGATTCCCAACACCTGGCACCTGCTATATTCATTACCTCTTATTGTGTAATTTCCGTGTCCAAAAGGTGTCCTGATCATGATTTATCCCTTCAGACGATCTCTCTGCTGGTGTACATGTCGGGAGCTCTCGGGAAGACGGGACCATTTCTGGTGTTGAGCCCACTCTCTGTCCTGGAGAACTGGAGAAATGAGTTGGAAAGGTAGAGTTACTTTAACCAACCATTACATTTCATTTGCTAATCTGGTCTTAATGCTGCCTATAAACTGTTTATATGAAGTCCTCACCTTTGTGTGACTCGGTTTCAGCTTCGCTCCCTCACTGACTGTCCTGGTTTACAAAGGAGACAAAGAAAGGCGGGCAGAGATCCAGCAGGAAGTGAACTGTCAGGGCTTCCATGTTCTTCTCACTACATATGAGGTGTGAGCCTGTCAAGTGGAAACAAAATCAGCTAAAGTTTAATCTGCGTCAAAACTGATAGCTCTTTTTTTTTTTTTTTTAACTCTTCTCTCCAGCTGTGTCTCAAAGATGCTTCGTACCTGAAACAGTGAGTTTGTGCTTGTTCTTAATAAACATAAACTGTAAATAACATTCGTTTTTGAGCCCTAAGCGGAGGTCGCCGCTTATGGGATTTTTGACCGAGCAGTGTTCACAGCAGCCGTATAACAATATATCTGTGTACCATTAGAAATAATAAGTTTTGTTCTTCATTCCTGGTCCATTAAAATGGACCTGCCATACTTATTTCAAGCTCCGTATTTCTTGGACTCTACCAGAGTAGTTTTGTTTGAATTCACAGTCCAAATGAATCCTTATTTGTCTAGTATTGGGCTTTGCTGCAACACCTCAATTCATCCTCTGTCAACAAAACGCGCGGCTTCTTCGCTGGCAGACCTGCTCTGGAGACGGTGTAATGTGAGGAATTTAACTGGGGTGTCCTAATCCAAGCTCAGGGAGGACAGAATCCTCCTTTTGGAGCAGGAGGACAAAAATTTGTATGTGTGATTCAAAGATGGGCCTCATGGTCCTTCTGACTTTTGGCTTTAAGTGAGAGGTGTCGAAAAAGTTTCCACAGGGATAACTGGCTTGTGGCCGCCGAGCATCCATAGCGACATCTCTTTTTGATCCTTCTATGTCGGCTCTTTGTGTCATTGTGAAGCATGAATATGCAGAGTTTGGGATTTTTTTTCCCCACCCACTAATGGCGACTGTGAATTGCACCTAAACCGCAGTTACGCAGGTTAATTTTACCGATGCAGCCAGACCCAGGTGTGCCTGAGATGGCCATCTCTCTCTGATATCATACAGAGCCTGTGAGTAGAAAACTGTCTGGAACAGAGTGTGCAGAGCGGTCTGAAACCTGCGCTTTTGACCCACAGGGATTACTACAGAGGCGTCATTATTTTAAACGTGGGCCATATTTAATATGAGCAGTCCACCTTGGTAGAGATTGACTGAAGAAAAGGAGACGAATAATAGGTCTATTATAAAGATGCTGACAGTTATTAATTTGGTGTATTTATGTATTATTAGCTTTGATTCTGGGAAGAAATTCCTCAGTTCTCAGTCATATGCTAATTCCCCGTTCTGCTCCTCAGGTGGAGATGGAAGGTGCTCGTGGTCGACGAAGCTCACAGGCTGAAGAATCAGAGCTCACTATTGCACAAAACCTTGACAGAGGTACTGAGCAGCACCTGGTTTGGGCTGGTTTCTTCATTGCCTTTGCCTTAACCTCTTAAATCAGTTTGTTTGTGTGTTTCTTGTGTAGTTCTCAATTGGATTCAGAGTCTTGCTGACAGGAACTCCCATTCAGAACAACCTGCAGGAGCTCTACTCCCTGCTGAGCTTCATCCAGCCCAGCATCTTTACACCAGAAGACACGGACAGCTTTGTCAACTCTTACTCCAGCGTACAAAGTCAGCCTGCTCTGGGTATGATATGTAATTATAACATAGCAAAGCACAGATGACTTCTCTGCCTGTTGGGGTAAATATTTTCAAACAGGTGAAATATTGGACACAAAAAAAGTACAGTGTTTGTTGTAGAAAAGGTAACCGTGCATCTAATTGTGTTTATAGCCGCTGAACTCCAAAGCATCCTGGAGCCCTTCCTGCTCCGTAGAGTCAAGTCTCAGGTGGCTGTCGATCTGCCCAAGAAGACAGAGCTGGTGGTTTATCATGGCATGTCTGCCCTGCAGAAAAAATACTACAAAGCCGTTCTGATGAAGGACCTGGGTGAGGCCTGGGCACTGTGGTGTGCTGCTGTAAAGTCATTTATGCCTGTATTTTCTCTGTGCTGCACCTCTTTTGCAGTTTTCCAGAAAATGCAAAAAATTTTAATTTTTGTTTTGCATTTTTATGTCCTTGTTTCATTTCTCTTAACTGATTTTGTTTTCTTTGATTTTGGCCTTTGCCACTTTGTGACCTGTTTTTAAAGGTGTTTTATGTAAATAATATTTGTTTAGGGGCATCAGTCATTTGTAAACTCAGTCTACTTCTGAAACTCTTTCAGAGGCTTTTGGAAATGAGCAAGGCAGCAAGACTCGGCTGCTGAACATCTTGATGAACCTGAGGAAGTGTGTTGACCACCCGTATCTGTTTGATGGTGAGAGATGCACAGTGATGAGCTGATGCAAAAGAGCCAGGTTTCAGTGAATTCTGTGGTCTGCCAGTTACCTGTGAATTTCTTTCTTTAGAGGGTCAAACTTTGGGTCCAGCAGTTTTGTGTTTTGTGGTGCCAAAAAGCTGGCAGCTGCACAGATTTTATTTCTTTTTGGTAGAAATGTGTGGAACTCATTGAAGATTGGGCACAAGCACAGTGTTTGGTGATTAATAAGTATGTGACTCCTAATGCATAACATCTCAGTGCTTCTGAGAGGATCAGGCTTGGGCTTCTTTGTAACTGTAGGACATATTATAATTCTCTGATTCTTGGATAGGAGTGGAACCGGAGCCCTTTGAGATGGGGGAGCACCTCATTGACGCCAGTGGGAAACTTTGTCTTCTGGACACCATGCTGACGTTTCTGCACAAAGGGTGTGCACATTTGTTATTTGGCTCCACCTGGTGGTTTAGTGCTGTAGTGCTTTGGTTACAGTGGCGCCATAGACAATGCAGTGCTGTCATGTTCCTCCTTAAATGGAGTCTTACAGTATTTGTGTTTTCTTATCTGTGACTGAAGGGGCCATCGGATCCTGCTGTTCTCTCAGATGACGAGGATGCTCGATATTCTCCAGGACTACATGGAGTACAGAGGTGAGTGAGGGCGAACGTGGGGATTACATCCAGGTTAAATTTGACATCTGTCCACAACTTGTGTTACTTCACATCCCATCAAAATATCAAAAACGTGTGCTGTCACATTTTAAGTTCATTGGCTACACTATGAATTCTTCTACTACAAAATGGCAAACTTTAACACTATTTGTTTTATTCTTGGTTATAAATAAGTGCTGAATTAAGCTTTTCTGTTCAGGTTACAGCTACGAACGTCTGGACGGGTCTGTCCGAGGGGGAGGAACGAAATCTAGCAGTGAAGAACTTCAGTAGCAAAGATATCTTTGTCTTTCTGCTCAGCACTAAAGCAGGTGATTGAAACCTTGGAGGAGTAGTAGTAGTCTTAGTCAAATACATGTAGTTTGAGAGCTAGATGCTCAAATCAAATAGTGGCCAAAGTTTCAAATGATGAGGTATGTGCAGACTGCCCTCAATGTTTCAGTCATTTTTTTTTCCTTCTACATTTTACTCAATGAGAGCGGATACTGCAGCACGGTGGTTAGCACTGCTGCCTCACAGTTAGAATACCATCTGGAAGGCCTGGGTTTGATTCCACCTTGGCCCAGGCCATTCCCTCTCTCTCTCTGTGGAGTTTGCATGTTCTCCCTGTGTCTGTGTGGGTTTTCTCCGGGTACTCCGGTTTCCTCCCACAGTCCAAAGACATGCACTTACTGGGGTTAGGGTAATTGGTCACTCTAAATTGCCCATAGGTGTGAATGAGAGCATGAATGCGAGTGTGAATGGTTGTCTGTCTCTCTCTATGTTAGCCCTGGCGACCTGTACAGGGTGTACCCTGCCTCTCGCCCTATGTCTGCTGGGATAGGCTGCCTCACCTGCATGGACAATAAAGATGTAAACAAAACCTAAATATAGTAGTTTGGTTAAAGATGATCCTAGTTCCTGCTGGCATACACCCTAAATAGGGATAGAAACTCAGCATATGGACAGTAATCACGCAGCCCACAGGTTATGATTGGGAACTAGGCGTAGTGAAAAAGGGAAGCAGTAACCCTTTTACACTAGCCATTTCAGATGCCAGAGAGTGCTGAGAGTGCATTTCGCAAACAAGACTGTGGCAATTTTGAAGATAACACTTCTGTGAACTCTGCTGTAGATTCAGATATGGAGACAAGCCTGCAAGCTCAGTTTGAGCTAACTTTGAAACACAGCACTGGCTGAGAGAGGAAAGGGAACTGATGGCAGGGAGATAAGAGCTGCAGCAGATGGAACGCCTGTGTAAATAAGGCCAGCAGCTTTTCTTTTGATGTACCGGAATGATGGCTCGGAGAAAGACGACCTGTTTCCTGTCAGATTATCACTTTCTTTAACGCGTTTACAGTAAATGCACCAATCCTAGTGTTTCTTTCTTGTATGTAAATAAGTGCACACAAATGAAGTGCACGGTTCTCAGTTTTTGTTCTTTCTGTCTTTGCAGGGGGAGTAGGGATGAACCTGACAGCTGCTGACACAGTCATTTTTGTGGATAGTGACTTCAACCCTCAAAATGATTTGCAGGCCGCTGCACGCAGCCACCGGATTGGCCAGAACAGGTGAAGCACATGAGAATTTATTCCCAGCAGGCTTCAAGCTGAATTTGAATTAAATGTCCTGCAAGACGTGACCATTTCTAAAAGGGCTGTGCAGCACTGACAGTACAAATAAGGCTGAAAACTGCAGCATGATGTCCTCTGTTGCTGAAAAAAAATAACAGTCTCATTAGGCTTATCTGTTGTTAGGTGTGAAGGAGTACGCCCTGCATGCACTTCAGTAACACTTGATAGGGACGCTTACAAAGAGCATCAAAACTGATGAACACAAGCGAGATGCAGTATCAGACAAAAAAGTTTGAGCCTGTCCCAGCTGTCATAGGGCAAGAGGCAGAGTACACCTGTAAAGACTGCCAGCCTGTCACAGGACTAACGCAGAGAGACAGACACGGTGGATTCAAACCCAGACCTTCTAGCTGTGAGGCAACAGTGCTAATCACCACGCCACCCTGCTGTCCCTAGTAAGTGTGTCCGTGAATCAAAATAAATTTCCACAGTTTCTTCATGCAGAAACCATCTGTTGGACTAACTAGACAAGTCCAGGCTCTCTTTGCCCAGGCAGTCCAATGAATGGTCAGTGGTGTCACATTGATATTGATGCATTTACTGATTCACAGTGTTATTGCATGAATTAACCCTTTATTATGCAATGAGTATTTATAATACTTTGTAGGAGGATGTTGTGGAAATATATACTTAGTTATTTTCAGCAAATGCTTATAGGTACAGATGTTGTACCACACCAGGAGAGAGGACAGTGATCCTACAGGTAGAGCATTCACAGGTGAGGAAGATGTATGCCTGATGAAGATGGTGATACTGGCAAAGATGGAGATGAGCCTGAGAATGCTTAAAACACTTTGCACTACATCTCACTTTGAACTTTGGGAAGTATTCACCTGAGCTTCAATCTGAGGCACCTTTAAGTGTTGATTTCTGCTGCTCTTAACTTAGAAATAGTCCACTTGGTCTTCCTCTCTCCTCTCACTTCATTAAAAGCCACTTTCATTGCAGACTTAGACATTTTTTGGGGTCTTCCAGTCTAGCCAGGAGATATCAGAGCCAAAGATTTGTTTCCATCCTCCAGTCATTGTTTACAAATGAAGATTAATTTCAGAACGAGACGAGAAGAAGCTAAATCGTCTTCAGACACTGATATTTATCATGCATTTCAGCAAATGCAGACCCTTTTTTTGCTTTCTGGAAAGCAAAAGAAGCTTTCAATCCATTTTTATTGCATTGCATCTGTCTTATTGTCTGCATGTCAGTCCTTTTGTGAAGCACTTTGAATTATATTAACCTGCAGGAAATGAGCTATAAAAATAAAGATTAATTGATTGCACAATGCTTGAGCTTTTTGTTACATTAGGAACACAAACAGGATACCCTTAATCTCACCTCTGTGAATTTACCAATTCTTAATGCAGTAGAAGTTCAGCGTGATCCTCCTTTCAGTATTTGACTGATTTTTTTTTTTTGATTTTTTTTTTTTTACAGGCCCGTGAAAGTGATCCGCCTTCTGGCAAGAGACACTGTGGAGGAGATCATGTACTCTGTGCTGTATCCAAGTTGCAGCTCACCAATACGGTTATTGAAGAGGGACGCTTCTCTTTACTGGATCAAGCTCAGTCAGCTGCAGCAGGGCTGCAGGTTTGTGAACATTAAATCACACAAAAACAGAACTCCCATCTCTCAATCTTTTGGTGCTCTGTGTGTGTGTCGTGTGTGTGTGTGTGTGTCTGTCCACTTTATTTCAGAACTTCTCTAGTTCTCGCCTCCTCTGCTCACATTTGCTCAAATTTCCTCTCCCACACAGCTAAGCGAGATCTTGAAGTTTGGGGTTGATAAGCTTTTGTCCTCTGATGAGAGCTCCATACAGGATGTGAAACTGGAGAAGATCCTTGGTCCGTCACATGACGGTCAGTGGCTGGATGATGAGGACTACTCAAAGCTTGAAGAAAATGAAGAGGAGGAGGAGGAGGAGGAATTGAAGGGATCTGAAACTGATGGGCAGAGTATGTTTCATTTCATTTTTTTCACTTTAAATTTTCAAATCACTGTGGACTATTCTTAGTTTGTGAATTTCATAGAGGGGTTATATAATGCAGGTGGTGATGTGGTATGCTGAACATGTTGTTCCTACAAGTAAACCTTTCAGTTTTTCTTTTGGTTCTTGAGCGTTCCTCTGTTGGGCTCATATTTGCTTCTCCCAAGTATCGCTAGAACTTGCAACTTCTTTACCATAAAGAAAAGCCTGCTTACTGACGTACCATAAAATTATCACTGTTTTTAAACCATATAGTTTGTGGCATCATTTTGAATTATGAGTTATGAAGAGGAGAGGGGAGGTGCTCTATAATTAATCTAGAGCAAAATATGTTGTATGAACCAAATCTCAGAGTGATGACTTTGTAAAAGGAAGTCATACCACAGCACAGGAAATGAAAGTCAGGGAGGCCATTAAGAAGAGGATCATTCTGAGAAAGTTTATTTGCAGCTTTTAGGGAGCTATCTGAGGCCAACTTCACCCTAGTCGTCAAAGCTTTAAATTACAGGTAACCTACACGATCAAAGGTCTTCTATTTGTGTTTTTTCCATAAAAGTTTGCACAGATATGTTTGATAAGTCTGAGAAAAGTTAGCTTTGTGGCACTTGTGGAAATATGTGCAAGACCAAAATTAAACATTTGTTATTGTTGTGTCTTATACTCCTCCTCTCCACCTCCTCTGCTCTTCATCAAAGAGGGCGCAGGCTTTTCTCTGTATGTGATGATTAACTCGACTCGCCGTCCTGTTGTCCCCTCCCCTCCTTTAGACCACATGTACTTCTTTGAGGGCAAAGACTACAGTAAGGACCCCAGCTCTGAGGACCAGAAGAGCTTTGATCGTTTGCTGGAGGAGCAGCTGGCCGAGTATCAGAGAGCAGTGGGAGAAAAAAGAGCCCTGCGACGCAAAGCTGGAGTAAGACTCCCTGACAGAAATGTGTCCCAGAGAGCTTAACTTTGACAACACTGAATTATTATTGTAAGATGTAGCCCACCTGAGGTTAGTTTTTTATATTTACACACACACACACACACACACACACACACACACACACACACACACAAAGAATGTTAAAATGTAAAAAATTAGCCGTGTTAGATATTCCTTGTGGCCCCGAGAGTTTGGACTTGGACAAAACAAGAGTTTCCACCTAATTAGAGGAAAAGCCACTGGATTCAAGTTCAGGAGTAGTTCAGACTTGTTGCAGAGTACTCACAATAATGCTGCCTCTTTTATTTAATTTTTTTTTATTTTTTTATTTTTTGTGTGTTTTCCTTTCCGGATGTTGCGGGCTGGATTGAAATGTTCTGCAGCTTTCTGGTCCCCAGGACATTTTCATCTACATGCCATAATATCTCCTACAAAGGGAGGTCTTTATTCTTCAGCTATTAGTCAATTTGTGTTTTCTTTTTTGTTACCAGATGTGGTTTTGAATTAAAAACTAAAACCACAGCATTCTTGTGGCAAGGATACCCCCCCGAAACAGTATTGTAGCTCCTCGGGTACTGTGCAAAGGAAGGCGGGTTTTTAACTCTGGAGGAGCTGCTAGGCATTGTTCAAGTTTAGAAGTGCTGTTTGTGTTGGCTTATGTCACTTCAGCATGCATTAATAGCAAATATTAAAGCTTGACTTTAGAGAAAACTGAGAACTTTCGTACTTTTTATAAGGTCAGAATTTGTCAAATTCATATTTACCAAAGGTTTGCTCTGTACTAATCGACACTGGAGGGATTTTCATTGCATCGGTAGGCAGATTTCACCGAAGAAGTTTTCAGTGTTGGATACGTAGAAAGCAGCCTCAGATGTATGCTGATAATCCCAGTGGTGTGAGATTTGTATGAGTGTGATCTTTCTCATTGTCTTCCCAGGTGTCATTGTCTATAGACCTTGGGGTTTCAAGGAGGAAGAGGAAACCTCTTACGGAGGCTGAGCTGGAGCTGAGGCGGCAGAGGAGGGAAGAGGCTGCAGCCAAGAGGGCCAAGATGCAGGAGGAGATGAAGAAGAAGCAAGAAGAGCAGAAATACAAGAAAAAGTAAAGATTTAGCAGTTCATTCACTTTTTAAATTGCTGAGACTTCTCTGGCACAGACGGTTTTTGCTTTTGTTTGCCGTGTGGATTTATCATTCAGAATGGCCTGGTGGGAGTCCTGCAGCTACAGATCTCGGTGCCTGCCATCTATGGACAGCGAGGAAGAGGAGGGAGAAGACGAAGATGACGGCAGCATATGCTCCACAGACTCCGACAGCACAGATATCCACTACGTTCTGGGGGATGTTACTCATCCTCACACCGCTCAGGGAGACGCCATCATCGTCCACTGTGTTGGTACGCCCTCTGTGTTACTTATCACCACGTAAACAACCACTTTTCTATCAGACACAGGTGCCTGCTAAGTAATAGGCTAATAGAACACAAGAATTATGTTCTATTAGAACCAAAACTGAAGCGCAAACTGGTCTCCAAAAGAGAGCCAGATCTGCACCAGTTGCAGCAGGTTTGTTTATTGGATTGTGTGAAAGTGCCGGAAAAAATGTTCAATTCAATTCAATTTTATTTATATAGCGCCAAATCACAACAAACAGTCACCTCAAGGCGCTTTGTATTGTGGGTAAAGACACTAAAGACCCTACTATAACAGATGTAATGTGAACATGTCAGGTGTTGCGTAAGATCTGAAAAAGTGCCTTCATTTGACAGTTCAAACAAAACAAGTACTGGCAATGTGTCAGATGGCACTGAAGTTATTTTGCAAGGTTAAATACAGGTGTGGTTTTGTTTTACTATTTGGCACGAAAAGTTTGAAAACCACAGTATGTTATTCACCAAAGTAGTGATTCCTGTGTAGATGATTCAGGTCGGTGGGGAAAAGGAGGTCTGTTCACAGCGCTGGAGGTGAGATCAAACGAGCCGCGGAAGCAATATGAGTTAGCTGGAAAGATGAAAGGTAAGATTAACAGGAACAGTTATTAACAGTCTTTTCTTCTGCAGTGGTCTGGTTGAAGAATGAGTCACAAAATGGATTATGGTTTGTTTCAGATTTGGACCTGGGAAATGTGCTGCTGTTCCCAATTGATGACAAACAGTCCAGACTGAATGGACAAGATCGAGTTGGTTCTGGTCAAATAATTTTGCTGCATGATAAAGTGCTCCTGTCTGCTTATTTCATAATAATTTCACAAATCTCTAGTTTCTTCTCAGTAGTAGTGATCAGCTGTGTGATATACCTGCTTTGGGTTAATGTGAGGTGGCAGGGCTGCAAAGGTGTGGGAAAGCAGCACCCAGTAACGTGCAGCAGTGATCAGATAAAGCCTTTAACCACCTTCCATCTCCACCCTTCCTCTCCACCCCAGTTAGCCCTGATAGTGGCACAGCAGCGAGACAAAGCCAACAACCTGTCTGGGATCTTTCTAACCGCTCTGGATGAAGGGCTGAAGAAGATTTACAAAGCAGCCAAAAGAACTAAGGGTACAGTTAAGCATTTCGTGCCATTTTAATAAGAGAAAGTCTGAAATGTTTCTTTAAGTGTCTAGTTGCCTGTGCTAGAACAGACCCTTGTAAATGGTGAATGTTTGAGGACAGAAAGGAAGCAGCAGCACCTTCACTGGTGTGTTGTAAGATCCCGATTGGCAGGATTTACGGGACCTGCCGTGTGCAATCTTCTGTGTGCACACAGACACATTCTCGTGAAAGCAACTGCAGAAGATCAACGCATGAAACAGGAGTTTATATTTTCCTTCTGCTTTTTTTGTGCACACTAGATGAACTGATAAGAATACCTTGCACTTGCAGCTTTTGCTGTTTATGCCCTTAAAATCAACCAATATTTTTTTTAGGAAACTCTTAAAGACACTTGGTTAATCTTTCAATTGGTAATCTAGGCAGATGCACATTAACAACTTCTGCTTCTCTTATTTTTGGGTCTGTTTTTCCATCTCTCTCCCTCTTCTGTCTTTGGCTCGCAGGGTTTTATATTCTTATGTTTATGTTACAAATATTTTTCTCTTTTTGCACATTTTAAATTGTGACTTTCTTAATTAATTTTTTTCTCCCATGTTTATAATTTTCATGCCTGTGAAGCTCTTTGAATATTTACCTATGATATTGGGCATTACAAATGAATTGGCTTGACTGAAAATGATGCCTTTTCATTCACCACGTTGTTTTGAACCCTCCACAGATGTAACTGAACCAAGGCCACATAAAAACA
>JAMQGT020011943.1:0-124643 GCA_024447675.2 Pterophyllum scalare | reverse complement strand
TAACCAGAAGTGCAGAGTAGTAAAGTGCAAGGTACTTAACACTGACCAGTTAATCTTTTGAGCATAAAAGAAGGCCCCTAACTCAATGGATGAACCAGTGTTGTCTACACATAACAACTTAGCAAACAACCCATTTAAAATGTCATTGTTACACACTTTACCAGCAGCCTGTCACAAAAACAAATATATGACTGCACACATCTATCTATCTATCTATCTATCTATCTATCTATCTATCTATCTATCTATCTATCTATCTATCTATCTATCTGTCTATGAAGAGAAGGGTGTAACAGTGAGTGTCTACAGCCATCTGTTAAACATGGTGAAGGCTCTGGCATAATTTGGACTGCATTTTAGACAGTGATAGTGGGGATCTTGACAAAATTGAAGGAATTATGAATGCAGAAAAGTACTGTCAAATTTTGATAGACTATTCAATATCATCTGGAAGGTGTCTGACTGGCAACAGTTTCATTTTTCAGCATGACAACAATCCCAAACACACTGCCAGTGCAAAAGCATACCTGGGTAGAAAAACACAGTGGGACACTATCAGTCGTGGATTGGCCTCCCCAGAGCTTGGACCTCAACATTATTGAAGCAGTGTGGGATCAAAACAAAAAGCAGCCAACATCCAAAGAAGAGCTTTGGATTGTCCTTCAATAAACCTGGAGAACTATCCCTGCAGAGTGCATTAAAGAAGAGGGTGGTCATACCAAATACTGACTTTAAAGCTTGTTAGTAAAAATGTAAAGAAAGGAGGGGTACCTCAAAACTTTTAGTGAATTTCTTTTCCTTTCAGAAATTTTATGACAAAAAATCAAAGGGAGAGAGACAGCGCTATAACAGATCTACTGTTACCTCCCTGGAAACCTTGAAAACATTTTAACCTGTAAAATTCAACATAAAAATAAAACTGGCTGTGAATATAAATTCTTAATGTGTAAAGTTACTACAATGGCTTTCAAAGGTGAATAAAAATGTACAGTAATTCCTCCAGAAATGTAGTCCAGTAGTGTCTTAACTACACACCACTGCACTACATTTCAGAAGGAAATCTTACAAACCTGAGTCTTCAACTCAGACTTTCTCTTGTAGCTCACATTCTCATCTTTCACCTCAAATAATGAAGTTATCACACATTAACTTTTTTTCTCCCCTCCCTGGGCATTGCGCCAGGGGTGGCACAGGAATGCAAACAAATAAAAATTCAAATTCCTTGATCGTTATTATGTATGTATAATATGTAATGGTGGGCTGGAACACTGGTTAGTTCAGGCCTACCTTAGCCCCCAGACCTGTCAGTCATCTTCATTGCATCACTGTCTAGTGGCTCACCCATCAAACATCCAGTAGTGGGTAGCAGTACGATCACTCTTATGCAAACGCACCCATAAATAGTCACTTTTCCTTGCTGACTGTTACCCCAGTTGAAGGATGCCACTTTGTAAGACTGGAATAAATGGGAATGAGACAATTTCAATAGAAGAAAAATTGTATGCCCCTTCATGTCAAAAGAAGGAAAAGTGGGGAAACGATTTTGTACTTAGCAGAATGTATAATGTATGTTGTGCAACCACTGCCACATTATACAACATAATCTCTGGATGTTAGAATTAGAGAAAGGTGGCTGTTTTGTTTAAAGAAAATGTGCATTCGCCAAGAATGCAACCAATGAGACAGGCATAAACTGAAAAGAACATTCAAGTCTTGAGAATTTCTTTGGCAGCCTTAGATAAGTCAAGGTAATATCCTAAGAAGTTCCAGATTTTCATTAATCTGTAGTAAACCACATCTTCAATTGTGTTCCACCTCCACAAAGACTCATTTGGGGAAAATCAATTTTCTCCCTGTTAATTGGAAACAATGGCATTTGTCTGATTAATTGAAAGGCAGAAAGAAAATGGGCATATGTGCTTTGCCTTATAATTTGGTGCTACTTCATGAAAACTATGAGTATTGTTAGTGATAATGGATAGTATACAGGTGCTGGTCATAAAATTAGAATATCATGAAAAAATTGATTTATTTCAGTAATTCCATTCAAAAAGTGAAACTTGTACATTATATTAAGACTGATATATTTCAAATGTTTGTTTCTTTTAATTTTGATGATTATAACTGACAACTAATCAAAACCCAAAATTCAGTATCTCAGAAAATTAGAATATTGTGAAAAGGTTCAGTAAAGAAGACACCTGGTGCCACACTCTAATCAGCTGATTAACTCCAAACACCTGCAAAGGCCTTTAAATGGTCTCTCAGTCTAGTTCTGTAGGCTACACAATCATGGGGAAGACTGCTGACTTGACAGTTGTCCAAAAGACAACCATTGACACCTTGCACAAGGAGGGTAAGACACAAAAGGTCATTGCTAAAGAGGCTGGCTGTTCACAGAGCACTTTATGCTTCCTGCTGCTGACCAACTTTATGGAGATGCAGATTTCATTTTCCAGCAGGACTTGGCACCTGCACACAGCGCCAAAGCTCCCAGTACCTGCTTTAAGGACCATGGTATCCCTGTTCTTAATAGGCCAGCAAACTCGTCTGACCTTAAAACCATAGAAAATCTATGGGCTATTGTGAAGAGGAAGATGTGATATGCCAGAGCCAACAATTCAGAAGAGCTGAAGGCCACTATCAGAGCAACCTGGGCTCTCATAACACCTGAGCAGTGCCACAGACTGATGGACTCCATGCCACGCCGCATTGCTGCAGTAATCCAGGCAAAAGGAGCCCCAACTAAGTACTGAGTGCTGCACATGCTCATACTTTTCATGTTCATACTTTTCAGTCGGCCAACATTTCTAAAAATCCTTTTTTTCTATTGGTCTTAAATAATATTCTAATTTTCTGAGATACTGAATTTGGGGTTTTCATTATTCGTCAGTTATAATCATCAAAATTAAAAGAAATAAACATTTGAAATATATCAGTCTGTGTGTAATGAATGAATGTAATATACAAGTTTTACTTTTTGAATGGAATTACTGAAATAAATCAACTTTTTCATGATATTCTAATTTTATGAAGAGCACCTGTAAAAATGGTTGTGCAGGATTGAACAATTACTACAAAAACAAGTTTGGCTGCCGTTGATTAAAATTGTCGACAAGAGCATGCAGAGCCAGAGTTAGATCTAAATGCATGTGTCAAAATTTGATTGAGCCAAGAAAGGAAAAATATATATATAAGACTACAGATTTTTACCCATAAGTCATTCTTGTTTCTTTCTGGATTCTGAATTGTACTTCCAATCCATACAGCTGTGCTTTAAAACAAAGGTTTATTGATTTTTTTTTCAAAATTCATTCAAAATAGCTCACATTACTCTAACTTTCCAGTAATTTCCAGCCAGTTCTATGATAAGTAAGCCAATGGTGCAACTCTTTTAATCACACAAAACCCTCACAAGACCTGGAAGAAAAGCATCCGTTACACGTCACTGTTGCTTTAAGCTCCATGAAAATTGATGAGTATTGCACTGCGTCCCTAGTGATCTGCACACTGATATGAAATATCTGTTAAGGAGGAAAGCAAAAAAAAAAAAAAAAAAACCCTTACTCAGTCATGCAGCTAAAGCGATTATTCTGGGTCACAGGTTCAAACAGCTACTGTAGCTCTTTTCTGTTTTGCTGTGTTGTGTTTTGCCTGTAGCTGCAGGTTTACTTGTTCGCTCTTTTCTATCTATCTTTATTTTCTCTATACCATATACCTCTTCTGGCTGTATTTCTACCTCATAGGAACGAGACACAGTGACACTTCTAAACACTCTTTTACAATCGCACAACACAACAAATGCCTCTGCTGGGAGCAAATTGGGGTTCAGTCCTGCCCCCTAAAAATGAATCTGCACATGGAACAGCCTGGGTGTAGGCACTATTCCAGATAATGAGATAAACATTGCTCATATGTTTATCCATCTCTACATCACCCGAGGCCTGTGCTACAAAGCAGAATTTTGTCTCATCCAGGTAACTGCAGGGTTAACCTGGGTTTTCTGTACTACAAAGCTGGTTCACCTTCTACCAGGGTATATCACCAAGGCAACTGTTGCTGTAGGCCTTACCTGCTCCGGAGCAAGTTATGTTTGAGACTAGAGATGAATAAGCATGAAATCACCGCCTACTGACTAATCAATTCTTCAGAAAATAGCGTCACAGTTCCCGGAAGATCCCTCAGACCTCTGTGCACAGAGAGTAGGAGGGTCTAAAGTTTTCCAGTAGCATCTAATGTCTTTGTGTTTCCCCCAGTGAGCATCCATGAGAACGTGTACATCCCTAACCCCACCACCACCACCACACACACACACACACACACACACACACACACACACATTTTATCTGATCTATTATAATTTTATTATTCTATAATCATTAATGTTTGATCCTAAAACAGACACACATTTGCACATAATCTAAGCCTACATTTGAAAGGAAATAAAGAATAAATATAAAAATAGGATTGTGGCCATTAGAGGAGCTGTAGTTTTTGGAATGCCTGTCTTTGTTTTTTGTTTTTTGTTCTTTCTTTTCTTTAGCTAGGTTCACAACTGTGTGTAAGCATATCAAGGCTTCCTTCAGCATTGGTGCTATGATGCAGCAGGCTTGTGGCACTGAGATGGGTCTCACTCTCAACTCGTCATATCTGTCTGCTTTTCAAGGAGCCCTGTTCTGTACCATCAACTACAAGTGAAACGGCATGATTTTGTAAACATTATTTGGCCTTTTGCCTTTAATTAGGACAGTTGAGAGTAGAAAGGAGAGGGAAAGAGTGAGGGGGACTGACCTGCAGAAAATGGCCCAGGTCGAAAACCTGAATCCGAAGACGCTGCTGCAAGGACTCTAGCCTTTGGTAAAATGGGTCGCCTTCTCAACCAAGTGGAAGAATAGCGGCAGCTCAGAGTGGCATAATTTCACTGGGACAAGAACACCTCCGATCGGTAGTTCCCTAAAATGGGGGAAAGGTTCTGTGATGCTAGGATGCCAGCAAGGCTAAAAAACAATGTGTCTGCACGACTAGCAAGTCTGTAAAAGGGCTAGGTGAGGTAAATGTAAAGCAGACAGATGCAAAATTCCCCTAAGTGTTACAACTGCTTTACCACAGACAGACACCACAGTGTGTCTTAAAATATCTGCATCTGACAGCAGGAAGTTGAAAAAAAAATTGACATCACCCAGAGATTTTGTGTTGTTGCTTATTTTTTTCCAGTAATGTTGTGTCTTTCAATACACATTGAAGTTATATTACTGATTTAATTATAATCAATATTTTGAAAAAATCTTCCTACAAGAAATCTACTAAAGGGAAGCCTTGAAGAAAAGCTTGGGAATGTTTTAATTTTAAATTTTTTTCTTAGAAGCAAAAGTTGAGGTAGGGTTGAGTTGTGGTCACTGCTGTAAAAGCACTAAAGGTGGAGATCATGTGGATTGTTGGATGCCCATATTTCTGTTCATCAACCATGACTTGAAAGATTATCTCTGTCTTTTGGTATTTCTTTCCCCAAATAGATGCAAACTGCTTAAACATAAACATTTCATAATCCTTAATGGAGGCAGAAAATCATTAAAATGATTAAATGAATAATTTTTCTAAGTGTGTTGGAGGAACTCATAGACACAGTAATTCTTTTTATAGAACATGAGTCATTTCAGAGGGTAGGACTAGTAATTTGTTCCACTGGTGAAAGCCTTTTATTACATTATTACTACCATGACTGTCTTATGTTGTAGATGGAAATATACCATCCAGTGCTGTGCGAAGTCTAGTCACACCTCATTTCCTTATAATTTGCTAGGAAAAAAATAAAAGTAATTTAATGAAACACATGCAAACCTAAATGGAAATACATTATATAAGGTAAAACCGAAGTTTGCACCATTCTAATAAGCTTGGAGGTCAGTATTTGGTATCACCAACTTTATTCTTCAATACAGCCTGAACTCCTGATTTTCAGTCCAGTTCTTGTGTAATTTGGCATACCTCAGGCTTTCTCCCCGTTTTCTTCCTTAAGAATGACTTCTTGACAGCCACTCTTCCACTAAGGCTATTTCTGATGAGGCTTCACCTAACAGTAGATGGATCAACTGGTATCTCTGGCATCTGTCAGGTCCATGTTTGCTGGGTTGTTTCCTATTTCTGAAGGATGTGACTTTTGGATACTGTTCACCTATTATTTATATATATATATATATATATATATATATATATATATATATATATATATATATATATATATATATATATATATATATATATATATATATCTTTTCTTGTCCTCCTCTTGTTTGGTTTCCTCAAAATTTTTTAAGGAGTCACTGCACAGCATGCCAAGATATTCTATGTTTTTTGCCTAATAGCTCTTTGGGAATCACCTTGTATGTGCAAAAAATACCAAACTGTGTTATCGCTGGTATTTTTCATCAAATTGATTAAAGAAATGGGATCAAATTTTGTGTTTTTGTGACAGGCTGCTAGTAAGAAAGTTGGTTCCTTGGTAAGTTGACTGTTACATGGAGACAAAACACTGGTTCACCTGTTGAGGTATCTTTTTTTTTTAATATTCTTGAATGATTCATAGGTCAGTGTTAACTGGCTTAACAAATAGAAAAAAACATTCCTCTGAAAATGATCAGGTCCAAGGACTGGACTGAAAATGTCATTGTCCAAAAAAGCTTTGAAAGACCTTCAGAAAGCCTGGAGAACTATTGCTCAAGACCACTTAAAAATTACACAGTCCGGCTCATTGACAGAAAACAACTGTATAAATAAACTTTTGCACTGTACTGTATTAGCATGAATGAATCCAGAATGAACTTTTGAAAATGTAACTGTAACCATACACAATGACCTGTTCTGTCTTTTATTTAGATGTATAGTTTGTAAATCCACCTCAGTGCTGAGATCCAGTCTGCTGTATGGCACACAACCTGTGTATTTTATGGTTCATAAGTATAAAATTAAACCTGTGTATGTGTGTGTGTGTGTGTGTGTGTGTGTATAAATTGAATTAATTTCTTTAGTTTCTAGTACTTTTAAAAGTGCCTGTTTTTTTTTTCTGTTTTAACCATATAAACAAAATAGACTCAGCTCAAAATCATATTAGCCTAGACTAAATCTCCTGCTTGTTCTGTTGTCAGGTTTTAGAAAACCCAGACCTTCTAGATGTTATTCTAACTGTGAGGCAGCAGTGCTAACCACTGTGCCACCGTGCTGTATGTTTGTGCATTCATGTATTATTTTATATTATCACATTAATATAGCATGAGGTTCAGTTAGCTTTACACAAAAATAGTTGGTAGAAACGTCCTCCAAAGAGTTACTACAGAGTATTTTGATTAACACAAGTACTTGTCCTTCTACTTAATTACAGAATGTCTGTACTATTGCCACCGCTGGACAGAGCACACGTAGAAAAAGCCATAATGGTTCATCAACTGCTGCACCTGTAAAAAAAAAAAAAAAAAGAAGAAGAAACAATGTACATGAGCAACCAGTGGGGACCCCAGGATGCTGCCAGCCCGACCCTGGAAGTGCCACCCAACCCCCACCCCAGGCGAGGTGTAGGAAGTTGGGGTGTAGGTAACCTGCTCAATATCAGACACTCATTCACTTGACAAGAGACAAAACAAATTGGCCTTAGTTGGAAACATGGTGACCCCCGTCCACCCTAGCTACCTCATGATGGCTTCTCCCTTACCCCCACCCTCCACACCCCCACACTGCAGGCACCCCAGAGTCCCCAAAGTGCAGACTGGGCGTCCCAATGCGGGCCGGGCTGGGCCAATCCCACCCTACCCGGTGCTGTGCCCAGAACAGCAGAGACCACCCCGACGCAGGGAGGGACCCCACCAGGGCCCTATGTGGATAGATCTTCACATATCCTCTGCCAGAACTTCTGAACAGGCATACAAGACCATATAGCATGCATATAGTTCTCCTCAGAATTGCCTGTACAGTGGGTGCATATATTTGAGTTTGTAATGCCCATTTGGAACATCCTTTGTCCAGCATAGTGTGTTCTATGGAGAATTTTATATTGTATAAATTGTAAATTGCGACGTCTATTCATTTTGAAGTCCAGAAGTTTATCAATTTAAATATTATTAATGGCAATCTTTAACACAAAAAATGAGCAATGTTTACAAATTAAAATAAGACACTGCAATATTTCAATTCAATTTTATTCATATAGCGCCAGATCACAACAAACAGTCACCTCAAGGCAATTTATATTGTAAGGTAAAGACCCTGCAATAATGAAAGAGAAAACCCGACAGTCAAAATGACCCCCTATGAACAAGCACTTGGCAACAGCGGGAAGGAAAAACTCCCTTTTAACAGGAAGAAACCTCCGGCAGAACCAGGCTCAGGGAGGGGCGGTCACCTGCTGTGACCGGTTGGGGCTGAGGGGAGAGAGACAGGACAAAAGACATGCTGTGAATAGACACTGATCTACTTCATTTACTTTTAGCAATTAAACTGTATACTAAAATTACAGATTCATGTTTTATTGCATATAGAAAAATTTTATGATTAAAACGAAAAAGAAAAAAAAGATTTCCAACTTATGTAAAGTGCTTTATATATTAAATGTATTATTATTATTATTACACAAAAAACAAGGAGCCAAGAAGCAAAAATAGAATCATGAGCAGACAGTGTGCAAACAGAAGATCTGGAAGACCAATCAGTCTCTATTTGTATCGGAGTAGTTAGTTCGGGGCAGTGTAGTTAGGGAAGATTTTCATTGTTTGGAGGCTGCTTTTGCTGCAGGACTACATATCTGCAATGTCTGCAAATTATGTTTTCAAAATGTTGTAATTGCCAAATACAATAAAAAAAATTGTTCACTCTTACCTTTTTTTCACTCCAATCGCATTGTACATTCTGTATAATAACAAATAAAGGTATTCTATTCTATTCTATTAAGTGTGAAAGGTAAGCCCATTTTGACAGTAAACAGTTTGAACAAAGCCACGAAGTACCAGAGTGATGCACCGCTATGTTTATTTTTGCCACATCCAATATGGCGGTGACATTGACGTATGATTCATCTACATATTTATCTACTAATTAAACTTTAGGTTTCTACATTGTTGCATATATTTGTCTGGTGGGAGGGGAGTCTGTCAGCTGCAGAGCTATATATTTTGTTCTTTCCTTTTTTTGAAACAGATTTTCATCTACTGCAGCCTAAAATTGGTGCCACATAGTTTAGTATAAACAATCTCCCATCCATTCATCCATCCATCCATCTTCTTCTGCGTATCTGGGCCAGGTCGTCAGGGCACTTCCCTCTCCCCAGCCACCTCCTCCAGCTGACCTAGAGGAACACCGAGGCATTCCCAGGTCAACTGAGAGATATAATCTCACCAGCGTGTCCTGGGTCTACCCCAGGGCTTCCTCCCAGTGGGACATGCCCCCTCATTTCCCACCAGAAACAAGTCTGACTTATTACCGGCAATGCTAACCAAGCTCTCGCTGAAGTTTTACAGGGACTAAATAGCCCGTAACAAAGGGCCAGACACCACATAGTCCTCCATTAAGGAGGTCCTCAAAGAATTCCTTCCACCGCCTGACTAATCCTCAGCTGAAGTCAGCAGTGACCCTGCTGTATTAAACACCGTGTGGGTAGAGCAACACTTTCCCAGCCTGAGTTGTCTGACAGTTCGCCAGAGGTCTGAAAGTCTTTTTCCATGGCCTCACCAAACTCCTCCCACACCCAAGTTTTTGCTTCAGCCACCACCAAACCACATTCCACTTGCCCTGCTGGTACACATTAACTGCCTCCTTAGGACTCCTTCTTCAGCTTGATGGCTCCCTTCACCACCAGTGTCGACCATCTGGTTCGGGGATTACCAGCACAAAAGGCACCAACCACCTTTCAGCCACAGCTCTGTGCAGCAGCCTCAGCAATGGAGTTGTGGAACATGGTCCATTCGGACTCAGTGTCCTCAGCCTCCTTCAGACTTTTGTCAAAGTTCTGCCAGAACTGGGAGTTGAAGATCTCACAGATTGGGGTCTCTGCCAGGCATTTCCAGCACCCCCTCACCATAAGTTTAGGTGCACCAGTTCTGTCCAGCATCCTCCCTCACCCCCTGATCCAACTCACTACCAGGTGGTGATCAGTTGAAAGCTCAGCTCCTCTCTTCACCCGAGTGTCCGGAACATATGGCCACTGATCTGATGATACGATTACAAAAATTGATCTTCAACCTACAGCCTAGGATGTCTTGGTGCCACGTGCACATATGGACATCATTATGTTCGAGCATGGGATTTGTTATGGACAAATAACAATAACAACACCACTGGGGTTCAGATCAGGCGGGCCATTCCTACCAATCACACCCCTCCAGTTCTCACTGTCGATGCCCACATGACTGTTGAAGTCTCCCAGTAGGACAGTGGAGTCACTGGATGGAGCACCCTCAGACACAGCGACTGGGTACTCCGAACTGTCATTTGGCGCATAAGCACAAACAACAGTCAGGACCCATTACCTGCCCTGAAGGCGCAAGGAAACAACCCTCTGTTCCACCAATGAAAACTCAGACATACAGGCAGCAAGCCAAGGGGATACACTGTTCGCTTGATGTGTCTGCCATAAGGGTTGCTGGAATTGCTCTTTGTCTGGCCCCTCACCCAGGACCAATTTACTTAGGTGGACCCAACCAGGGAGCACCCCCCCCCCCCCCCCGGACAATACAGCCCTTGGGATCACTGGGACACACAAACCTCACAAACATGATAAGGTGGCAATTCACTCTCTTGTGCTTTTTATAATACTATGAGTTTAAATGGAAAGTAAGAGAAGGGGAGACAACACAGTTCTTTTTCCTGTTCTCAGAGTTAAGCAGAAATGACATGTGAATAAAGAATTTTAGACATCAGTTACTTCAAAAGCTATGTTAAAAAAATTGCTTTAAAAGAGTTATATGGGGTAAAAAGAGTAACAAATCCTGATGATCGCTGACAAATTGTTCTGAACAGTGAATTTAATCTTTTGTTATTGCAGCTTGCTGTTGAAGCTGCTCTTGCACTTTTACTGTTGCTGTGTGCCTCGTTCTCATCTTCCTTTTTTTGAACTCCTTCTCTGTCTGTCTCCCATAAAAACAAGTATCGTTATTAGCCCTGCTGCTCCCACATGCCATGAATCTGCTGTAATTGAGACCTTGATCATCCCACACAAGACGATGCATCGATGGAAAGAGAGTGAGGAAGACAAGGTCCAATTAGTAACTCTGTATCAGCCCCTCTCCTGGGAGTTCCAGGTGGTCCCATGGATCTAATTTGGAGAAGACTTTGAGAACTCAAAAGTTATCTCAGTCAGTTTATGCAGAAGAATGTTCTCGCTGAAGAATGGTTTCCACATATTATTCATGCACTGAATACCTGCTCCTGCCAATCATCGGAGATATTGCTATTCTAGTGAGGTCCCAAAGTACAGTACTGCCAGAAGAATGCCAGAAATTTTATTCGACATTGAAAATCTTTATTTATTTATTTTTTTTAACTTCTGCATTCATTTTATTGCATTTTTTATCTAAAAAAGAAACAAGGTCTTGACACTGCTAACACTGCCTTAGTCAGTATCTGGGACAATTCTGCAAGTTTGATGGTATCTGCACTGTAATTTTCAGTACATATCTAAAGCAAAAAAGTTTTTTCGAATAAAAGTAACTGCTGTCATTGAGGCAGAATTATATAACATTTATAGAGCAAGTCCATGTTAAGTTAAATTTTTTTTGGCCTGTCAGACTCTTGGTGCTGTTGGTGATGGAGCAGAGTAAGCAGACCGCAGGTTATTAAACTATAGACTCTATGTAGAAGATAGACATAGCTGCTGGGCCTGAAAAGTGAATCTAGCAACCTTCTTTCTGATGGTTAACGGGGCAATTCTGCTGGTTGCACAGTAAGTATAGAAGTCCCTGAGAAAATTACCCTGTCCCATTTGAAAGAAAATCTCAGTAAATGTTTTCCTCATGAATTTATAGTCTCAATCTCAACTCTGAAATCTTATTTAATAGACCTCTATGTTCAATTTCTATATTTAGATGATAATTTGGCGTTTATCATCAAGACAAAACTGTCAGTAACTTTAAAAAAATGAAAAAATAAAAATAAAAAAGAGAAGTACACGGGCTATTTCCAACTTCCAGCATTCAAGTGGCCTGTGAGCATCAAATCGTGGTTAAACATATAGCCATGGAGAATTAAACCAATGATATTAGAAATGAGTGGACAGCTGAAAAGGTACATTTCCTTTATCATTCTTTAGTCCTTTCAAAAATGTAAAACAGCTCAAAGAAATGATGCAGCTAACAGTAACAATAGGCTAGTAAGAAATGTTAGCTTCAGAGCAGCTGTATATTAAAGGTTATCATAATTGTTCACAGGAGACTCAGTGGGGGTCCACTTACAGTAATAATACAGTCACTTATCCCAGTTATGACAGCGTGAGAGGCAGGGTAAACCCTGGTTGGGTTGCCACCACCTGCCATCACAGGGCTAACGAGGTGATGGAGAATGGGAGTTTGTCTGTTGCAACTTTGGGAGAACATGCAAGCATGCCAGACAGGAAGTCTGAGCCCAGATCCATTTTATGGTTTGCCAGAGAGTGCACCTCTCTGATCTTAGGCCAAATACTTTTTGGCAAAATACTTTTTTTTTTTTTCCTTTCGTACTACAGAGGTAACTGCATTAAAAAGTTCTGGTAAAACAGTGTAAGCTAGAGTTGAAGATTAAAATCTGGGAAATTTGTGATCATAACACCATTGTTGGTATAAAATAGGGCACAAACAGCAGTGTCTGTCACATGTGTTTCTTGTCACTATGGTTGATCCCCACTGTCTCCCTAAGATTCTTTGCCTCACAACAGCACTTCTTTTTACAGGGCTTTAATTGGTTTCCTAAAATATATCTTTATCAGTAAAGCAGTTAAAGAAATCTTCCATAACCAGTCTTCTCCCAAGGTTTATTTTTTTGAGAATTAAGAGCACCCCTTGAGCTACAATAATCTCAGCTCTGGCAGTGGAAGCATCGTCTCATCAAAACTATTTCCCCATTTGAAATGGTGTGAGTCAGACTCAGTCTGCTACTTTACAGAAACGCAGTACAGATTGAAAGCTCGTCTCACTTTGTAGCTTAAGTAGTTCAAGTTTAATAAGTAGTGTCTTGCTTCAGATCAAAGCCGTAGGTTGTGCTTTACCCTCAACTTGTACTCAGACCTTTTTCCTCGTTTCTTTTCCTGCTCTTTTTATTCTGCGTAATGCTTATTTCATGACAGCAACTTGCATCACCCTCACATTTTTTCCAGTTGCACAAATGGTTTACCTTAATGTGTCTGACCTTTCTTTTGTCCTCAGGTCTTTTTTCACCTTCACATAAAAATTCTACAGAGAAGAAAACAGCAACTTTCTTTTTTTGATCTGTCTTGTCGTCATGTGCTGAATGAGCTGCTTTCCGCCTTTTGTTCATATCAGATTTCTTTTCCTGCTAATTCACTGCCTTCATTAACATTCACTCTGTTCAGCTTAGATCATCTATGACTGCCCTATCTTTCTCTCTCCAACCAAAGCAGGTCTTTTTACTTTTAAGACTAACACAAAGAATGTGCTCCTCTGAGGTCTGCTGCTATCTTTCACTGAAAGTGGCTTCCCTTTCTCCTTGTCTGTACTTTGACTAGATGAAAATTGTGGAAAAAAACGAGAACCATTGCTCCTGGCATTCTCCCATACCCTCTGAAATCCCTGACCTACTAAAGTGGGCCCATTGGAGCCAAATCTATAATATATACTTAAAGTAGGAAATAGGATTATATGATTGCAGGACTGTATCCTGAGCTATATCTCCTTCCTCTTTCAGTTGCTCTTTCTCTGTAGTGAGTTACATGAGAAGCTCGAGAGTCCCCAGTGGAAGACATGGAAGTCCTTCAGTCAGACACACAGCAAGCAGATCAGCTCAGAGCTGCTCAGGGAGGGTTCATCATTCTCTGTATCATCATCCTCTGCTGCTGGACATGCTTGACAGGATCAGAGGGGAGCATCTCCCTGGGTCTCATCAGCAGACATCAGGAAGTGTGCTGCTCTTTAGTGTTTGCAGGGTGTCAGTTGTTTGATAGTACTCGAGCGTCTATGTATATGGGAGAAAATGCAACTTAAGATTCATTCTGTGTCCCAGTGTTATATTATATGCAAACTGTGGAGCATGCACTATATACTAGTTATTTTTCCACTTAGGATACATAAAATGTAGTCACTACTGCTTAAACAGCTGCAACGGAATGATATGCTTATGAGTCTATTATTTGCCCTGGATTTAGTTACTGATAAAATAATTCTTCTTTTTAATCGGCAGCAGGAGCAAACCTGCTTCTCTTCAAAACTGTGTTGCAGTACATAAAAGTACACACCAGGAAACAGAAGATTAAAGTGAAGATTAGGAAAGTGTTTGAACTGAAGAGATGACAAATACATGTTAAATCGGGTAGTGTATGCACAGCTCAAGAATGCCCCATTTACTGTAAATGAATCATTTCAGAGTTTTTATTTCTTGTTTGTGTGTGTGTGTGTGTGTGTGTGTTACTGCAGCATCCAGGGTGGACATGTCTAGAAAGTTCAGGGTTTGCAGGAGCAAATTATGGATGATGGCTAAAATTTTAGCCACGTTCTGGCATTCTGAGCTTTTCTTTGTGTTTTCTGTTTTGTTTAATTTTTTTTCAGTTGTGTTCACAGATCAGTTGCTTTGGTTGTGTTTATTTCCCTTGATATTTTATTTGAATACCAAAGCTGCAGTACCATGTACCAGCTGGATAGCTGGGTTATTGACTATCACAGTGGTGGCACAGTTCATAGTATAGAGAGTGTTTCTCTGCTTACTGTAAACAAAGGGAAGATTTTAAGGAGCATTTTTAGCAGCCTAAACAAGAGCAGGTAATCACTCTCATCATAAATGAAAAATGACAACGATAAATAATGATTGCATTTAAATATCATTAAAAATTAGTTTAGGAATGTGTTATTATAAAGTAGTAGAATTCCACTGCTACACATTTTTCATAGTGTTTATTATTTTTTCATATTAAGTGAAAATTTTTGAGATGACTTCAAAAGCACTCTAATCAAATCGAACATATCATGTAATCAACTGGAGTCTGAAAACATTTGATTTTTTATGTTCTTCAGCCTAAAACATACTCAGTGTTTGGAGGCTGTTAACAAGCCAGAGACTATGTTACTGACATGGTCAACATCTTAAAAACACTGCAGCAAGCAGCTGTTAGACTTTCAATTTCCAAAGGGGGGAAAACTCCATCTGGTGATTTAAATTTTCCACTGAATTAAAGAATTACATGTTTCTTTATAGTCTGAATAAATCCTTGTGCTTTTCAACTTAAATCATTTTAAAAAGTAATGGGTAGCTGAAAAATTCATTTTCACAAAGCTAAAAATAAGGCGGCTCATTAAAAGTGTATGTTTTCATATGAGAAGTCCGTGTTTTCCCAGGATAGGGATGACATACAGTAATATGCCTTACATGTGATGACTGAAAATATCCATGGCCTTACTTTAACACACTGACATCAAGATGGTGTTCCCTTTATCACAAAAAGTTTCATTATTTAAAACAACCAGTTGTAACAGTTTCCAGTGATGACTCATAAAACAAATTTGACTAGAATAAGTTTGAAAATGTCTGAAAACTTCTCAAACCAGTTCCAGTTCTGGGCCATTTGTCATTTCTCCAACACTCCAAATGCATCTTGCAGGTTTTTTTTCTTTCTAGCACTGAGGATTTTGACATCCACACAACCTTACACTACAGTACCTTTCTCGAGGCACATGTTGTCACTGCAATGCAACAAAATCAAATCTGGCTGTATGAGACATACATTGAATTCACTACAGACAGGCTAAAGGCAGTCATTCACTTAGACCTTTGTGTTCACGAGGTGAGCTCACCCATGACTGCTACTGGCTGTAGGACGACATGCTTATTAGTCTGACGCTGCTTCTTTCAAACCTACAACGCAGTAAGTGTACTCCTGAGTCAGCGGAAGCAGTCACACTTTGTCCCTGCCGACTTCTCTTTCCCACTGGCACCGCCTGCCGCCAGAATTTAACAAGCAGACAGAGACAAGTTTGGATGTGGTTTGGGACCATTTACCCTCCTGGTGCTTTACACAACTAGGTCAGTGAGCTAAAGACTGCTAGAGCTCCCTCAGCAAATAACACAAATGCTTTCCTCCACAGGGACAAAGGTCTGACTATTTTCATGCATTTGGAAGGGTTCAAACTAAACTTCGCACAAAAAGTAAGGAAATTTGTGCTTGGAGGATTATTTCTTTGCTCTAACAATGCATCTTAGCAATAAATCTTATACCGTTGGAAAGTCCGTTTATTTCCCCTTAAACTGTGCCAGATTTGTAAGGGAAATGCATTTGTGGGTTGAGCAGCAGAGTTTAGTATGTGGGTTGCACCCATGAAAAACGTGCCAGATCTTCTCTGCCAATGCCAAACAACTTATTCTGCTTCATTGCCAAGAAGCATTGCTACAACAAAGAAATAACTGACCAAACACACATGTCCTTACTTTTTGTGCTAAGTTTACATAATATAAAATAAAAACCAAACAAACAAAAAACATAGTTTGGATCATATTATACACAAAATCTACCCATAGCAGCTGCATACCAATTGAAAAGAGGGACCCAGTCTCCATCGCCTTTGTACAGCTGAGTAGCTACATCGGAAGCTCGTATGAATGTTGTCATTTGTTTTGGAAAATTAAAGGGAAGAGTGGGAGGAATGGAAGCTGTGGTACAGAATCAAAAACAAATCGGTGAGTGGCATAAGTAAGCATATGTAGATGTGTGACTGGAAGGGAGTGTTTGGGGGTGTGGTCTGGCTCCTGAACTTCAGAGAAATCATCTCCAGGAAGAACCTATCATTTATTGTAGCATTTGTTTGCTACTATAAGGGTGAGAAGTGTGTCATGGACAAAAATACTCCCAACAAAATTTAATTTGTTAGAATGTTCAGATGGTTAAAAGATGTTATTTTCTTTAGTTGCCACAAAACATGGTGTGCTCCAGTCTCTGATGAGACATAGTTCTAGCAGAGTATATTTATGGAGTGTTTACTGGTATCGGAGTAGATCAGCCGTGGAGCTAACTATCAGCCGCAAAAGCTAATTCACGAGTCTGCGTAGAGACCTTGTGGTGCGGTGGTGCTTTTTGTATCTGACTGTAATCACAGTGATATAAGGCTGGAAATCACAGTAACTGTTTGTGTATGTTGATTTCATGTATAAGTCTATGGACTGTGTGCCAAATGTGTAACAATGTGCTATGTCTGTGTATTTGCAGGTCAGCAGACTATATAGTAAAGACAGAGTCACAAAAACACACAGGTTTTAATTTATTTTAATTCAAGTGTGCAACACTGCACCAGTTGCCTTAACACAAAGCTCTACTGAGAAGCAACACTGTTGCTATCTATATCTTTACAGGTGTAGTTTTGCTTCCTTGAGACTTTAAAAGTACAGTGGGTGGCAGAGCCTTCAGCTGTTTTATATCAGGCTCTGTTTCTGGAGCTGGCTACCTGTGTGTTTGTATGTGTGTGTGTGTGTGTGTGTGTGTGTGTGTATATATATATATATATATATATATATATATATATATATATATATATATTGTTTTTTTGACAACATGTACTTAGATCTAATCCTGTGACCTTGAACCATCCCTTAATTATTCTTATATTAGCTCAAGCTGTTTAATGACCAACCATGATGCACTTTCACCTCCTGTTTATTCCCCTCTTTTTAACTCTATGCATTTATATGTCACTATTACATGCCATTAACCTTGTCTTTTTTGTCCCATAGTCCCTGCTTTGACCTCTCTGTCTACCTGTTCCATTCTGTGGATAAGTGTTTATTATACTGGCTGCCATGTCTCTGTGCTCATCTTTTCACTCTGTGCTTTCCCCTCAACCCCCAGTTGCTACACTGGAAGCCTCTTCCTGTTAAAAGGGACCTTTACTCCTTAGGTTTTGTTTTTGTACCATTTAGGAAAAAAATTCTCACAAACTTGTCTTAGGTCAGTTCTGTTTTACATATTAGAAGGACATAATAAAAGGACATAATAAAAATAATCTAGACCTTAGACACAGACAAACTTTATTGTCATTCAAAATTGCACCACACAGTGCGCATAAGAACGAGAGTTCGTTGCTATAGGCTCAGATTAAATTTGGAGGAACTGCAGCAGTGATGTACAAATAAGACTACCAGAAAGAATTAAAAATAAAGAGAAAAATACTACTAATAATAAATAATCTAATCAAAAATAAAGTATGTGTATGTACATACAGACACATAAATATATACGCACACATACATTAGCATGGCCTTATTAAATTAGATTAACAAAACTTCAGAAGAACAACACTGCATGACACCTTGTCATTATTAATTTAACAAAAACTACACCAGAATACCAAAAAAGTGCATTAATAAGTAAGTAGACTCTTACTGCTTTCATAGGAATTAAGAGGGAAAGTAGCTGCTAGCACTTGATTAACTGATCATCAGCAAGTATAAGCACCTCTATAAAAGGAAAAGATTTGTTAGTTTTGCAGGTCTGGTGCTTTCAGGTGTGTGTTAACACAGTGCAAAGGAGGGAAGACATCAGCAATGATCTTAAAGAATCAATTGCTGCTGCCCTTCGATCTGGGAAAGACCATTTCCAAACAATTTGAAGTCCATCATTCTACAGGGAGAAAGATTATTCACAAGTGGAAAACATTCATCTTCCCAGGAGTGCATGCGCCAGTAAATTCACCCCAAGGTCAGACTGTGCAGTACTCAGAAACTGCAAAAATGCCCAAGAGATCCATCTTAGACTCCACAGGCCTCAGTTAGCATGTTAAATGTTAAAGTTCATGACAGTACATTTAGAAAAAGACTGTTCAACAGCCAAAGCTTGGCTCAAACTGTTTCATGCAACAGGGCAATGGTCCCAAACACACCAATAAAGCTATAACAGAATGAATGAAAAAGATGAAAAAAGTGTTTCAATGGCCTAGTCAAAGTTCAGACCTCAGCCCACCTGGAATGCTGTGGCAGGACCTCAAGCGAGCTGTGTATAAATAAATGCTTGCAAACCTCAGTGAACTTGAAGAGTTAGCCAAAATTCCTCCACAGTGATGTGACACTTGATGATCATGGGGTTTACTTGGGTTTTTACACATTCAGCTTTTGCATTTTTGCGTAATTTTTTGTTAAATAAATAATGACATAGTGTAATGCTTCATATTTTTTTGTCATTCATCTGAGGTTATATTTAGCTCATTATAAGGCCTGGTCAGGACCAGATGATTTTTACCATCTGTCAATGTGACAGTAGTTCTAAGGTATTTTTTTATGACTGTTCAAAGTAATATATGTTTCAGCTTCATTTTTTTTTTTTTTTTGGATGCTCACCAGTGGCAGTTTTTTTTTTCCTTTTTTCACCATGCACACACAAACCGACTTTAACAAGCCTGTTTATCTCATGGTATTAATAATCAAGTACATACAGAAGAGAAAAGCGAATTCATAGCAAACTGTTTTTTAAAATAAAAATAGTCATACTTATAAAACAGAAATCTTGTTGTTTATCCATCCTGCAAAAATCATTATAAAGCGCATTTCTCTCTAGATCACAAAGATTTCCATTTTCATTTGTGTGACACCCACTAGTGTCGCTAAAAACTCACACTTCAATTAGCTTCCTGCTGTTTTGAAGTATATAGTTTTACTTGCAAGACATCTGCTGCTCACTGACGTCTTTGCTTTACTCTTGCTTCCAGTAGATTGCAGTACTGATTTAATAACTTCTGATACTTTTCTTTTTGAGTCTTTGGTGACATAAAATTCATAATAAATCATTTTCCAATTGTGTTTTACTGTAATATCAAACAAAAACTCTCAGTTATATGGCAACTAAAAGATGCTCACACAAATATGCTCATCTCAAGTTTATGCTTAATCATTTTTAACAGAGACAGGTCTCTTATACCCAAACAGGACCAAAAGCTGCAGTTTCTCTAACCACCATTGAAGTGGCTTCCAAAAACTGACACATGGCTGACACAGGCATGCTCTATGTTTCTCTTAGACACCAGTGGTTTCAGACAGAAAAGTATGATAGACCAAGTTAGCTCTTTAAAAACACCAATCAGGAAACAGTCGGGTTATCTTGCTCCAAAATGGGTTATTTATTGCAATATTTTTTTTAGGTTTCCTCAAAATAGTCACCAAATAGAGGGATTAACTCTAACATAATCCACAACAGGCTGCCAGTTTAGGATATGCACTGAAGAGAAACCTTATTCTTGTGGCCTCTTGTGTCAGTATTTACTTACTGTTGTGGTAAAGTGACCATGTGACCGTGCGGTACTGCAGCACGGAGGTTACAGAGACAGTTCGTTTAGTTTTTTGGAATGATTATTTTTCATTTGTGTTTTTTTTTTGACAAAAAGAAAAAAGAACAGAATTTCACAAATCTAATCGTCTGACCAAGAATGTCCCTGAGATTAAAATAAAAATATTTTGCTCATTGCCTGGCAACAGCAAAAATCAGTGCTAATATGAACATGATATTTCTGTAATTTCACTAGAGGGGGATTATCAAAATTTGCCATATAGAACTCAAAAATCAAATCAAAGTTTATTTTTCACATGCATGGTCATACAGGGTACAACTAGAGGTGAAATGGTTTGACGATTGTTGTGTAAGTGTTACAGACGTACAACAGGAGAAATACAATGTGTATCATACAAATAAGTGATTGGTTTTTTTTGTTTGCTTGTTTGTGTGTGTGTAGTTTCAAAGTGCTGATCAAAGCAGCCAGACTTTTCACTAAATTAAATGGAGAAAAAAACTGTCAGCATCCACAGCTGGAGCTCTTTATTGATTTTCATGGCTCATGTTTCAGCCTCATTACTCAAAGAGCTACAGTAAGACTACAGCAGGAAACTTCAGAGGAGATGCTGCCGCCCACATGAAATTGCCAAAAGCACCAGAGGAAAGCACCAAATCCCAAACCTAATTGAGGGCTGATCAGTTTCAATTACAAAGGTTTTCCATTCAGTGTGGCAGAGCTGCTGTGAATGCTGCTAATAGTGGGAGAGATGCCCACTTACACCCACTTACAATATGTTATTGTGCCATTTTTACACAGAGTGGTGAGGTTAGAGACCAGGCTAGAGATAAAATACCAACTGAAGCGGTGAAGAACCATTGCCAAGTTAGATGTTCAACCCACATTTGCACAAATAAAGCCTCTTTCTCATAGATTCCTGCAATAATTGTTTTTGGCTCTTTGCTGTTTATTTGGCTTATGAATGTAAAATTGTTGGCGATGTCTTTGGGTAAAATGATGAGGAGCATACTTTAAGTTTAATTGAATTTTCTGGATGGCTGGCATCATAAACAACTTTTTCACATTGACCAACTCACCTGAGTCAGATCACTCCCTTTATTTTGACCAAGAGACGTTGCCTCAAATTATGGATTTTAAGACTTCAGGGTCTAGTTCACTAATAATGGGATAGTGGTGTGTGAGACTGGTGTGGCATCAGCAGTAATGTGGACACCTTAGCTGACCGTCATGGTGAAGAGCCTCCACTGCTGGATCAGGTAGTTATAGATAGTGGATACAGCAAATAGGTTTGTGCTTCGATGACAGCAAGAACCTGACACATGGGTGACAGTAGCTCAGATATCCCTGTTGGTGTTATGCAGTGCTATGGTGACAGCGTGTTTTACCATAAAGTTTGACAGACATAAATTCTTGCTGAGGGATCTCAAACTCAAATTGAAATTTTTCATATGTATTAGTTTATAGATTCATATTTTTTCCAGTCATCATCTAGGGCAGAGGTCCCCAACCCCCAAACTGCAGACCAGTACCGGTCCCTGGGTCATTTGGTACCAGGCTGCACTTAAAGGATAAATAACTTACATTATTTCCGTTTTATTTATTGAGTCTGAACGATGTTTTATTTAATCTGTCTATGACTCCCTCTTGATCTGTCAAGATGCTTGTTTCAGTTACGTGATACGTCACCACTAAAATTAAACCCACAAGCTTCACTGGTTCCTGAGCCTGTCTAATGAAATAGGTTGGTTGACCTTGTTTAAATATTTGAGTGCGAAAAGCGCCATATAAGAACTAGTTCATTTACCATTTATATTTAGCAACATTCATTTTCCTCCGCCGGAAAAGGGTGGCGTGCCCTCTCCAGCTCAGGGACAAGTTCCTGCCTCAGGTGGAGGAGTTCAAGTATCTTGGGGTCTTGTTCATGAGTGATGGGAGCGGGAGATAGACGAATCGGGGCAGTATCTGCAGTGATGCGAACGCTGCACCGTTCTGTCATGGTGAAGAGGGAGCTGAGTGTGAAAGCGAAGCTGTCGATTTACCAGTCGATCTACGTTCCTGCCCTCACCTATGGTCACGAGCTTTGGGTAGTGACTGAATAAGATTGTGAATACAAGTGGCAGAAATGAGTTTCCTTTGAAGGGTGGCTGGCCTCACCCTTAGAGATAGGGTGAACAGTGTGGCCATTCGAGAGGGGCTCATAGTAGAGCCGCTGCTCCTTCACATCAAGAGGAGCCAGTTGAGGTGGCTCAGGCGTCTGATTAGGATGGCTCATGGCGCCTCTTGGGTGAGGTGTTCCGGGCATGTCCCACCGGGAGGAGGCCCCGGGGCAGACCCAGGACACACTGGAGATATTATATCTCTTGGCTGGCCTGGGAACGCCTCGGGGTCCCTCCAAATGAGCTGGTGGAGGTGGCTGGGGAGAGGGAAGCCTGGGCTTCTCTGCTTAGGCTACTGCCCCTGCGACCCAATCCCAGATAAGCGTAGGAAAATGGATCGATGGATGGATGGATTTAGCAACACCGGAGATAGCAGTGTGGTGGACCCAGCCAAGTCAAGCTGACACTCTCCGGCGCTCGACACCGCGCTCTGCAGCTGCTCTCTACATGTATGTGAAATCAAAGCTTATATTGGTGTGTGCCAGCTGATACTTAGTGAAGCCAAACCCAGCCAATCCACAAGCTAGCAAAAATGAGTTGCACTGAAACAAGCTCAGGACTCACACTGATTCAGCATTATGGTGAGTTGGATTTTTTATGCGCTTTATACAGTAAAAATCACCTAAGTCGAAGTCACACAAATTGGATTTTTGCTCAAGTTGGATGATTTCTGCAGGTCCTGATTTTTCCTAATGTTAATTCCAATAATATCGTCACCTAAATCTGATCATAAAAGTTGGATTTTCGCCTACCTTAGATGAAAAATCTGGTCCCATTGTAATACATTTCCAATTAAATGTGATCGCGTAAGTCGGATGAGTTTAGCACTAAAGCCCTTCTTGGCTCCCTTCCACCCACTTCCATACATCCGTTTGTTCATGCACAATTGCACACACTAAACAATGCCTGGAGATTGCTTTAGTGTTTATATCAGTTCATTGCACCGGAGACAATCATGGTAAGCGCAAGAGGCAAGCGTGAGCTACAAACTCACACTTACAAGCAAAAATATGACATTATAAAATTTGCAGAAGCAAATCCAGAGATGAAGCAGAAGCAATTGCAGGAAAATTCAATATTAGACCCCAAACTGTCGGAAATTTTGAAGAATCGGATTTTATCCAACTTACACTTAAGAGGGACTTTTTACAAGTCGGGTGAAATTCCATGGGCCATTTAAATCCGACTTCAGTGATTTCTACTTTATTTGTTTATCTTATTTTGAAGGCATGTTTAAATGTTACCATGGCGACCAGAGCGCGTTGTGGGCAGAAAGGATGTTATTCATGCTGTGGTGCAATGTTGAGAGGACGCTGCTGATAGACTTGCATACAAAGTGGATTCACGTTTACTTTTATTCTACGAAAACATTACACTTTTGATTATGGTCGTAGCATTTATTTTGACATATCTGCCACCCCTTAAAATCCTGTCCGTGGAAATATTCTTCAACACTAAACCAGTCCGTGGCTCAAAAAAGGTTGGGGACCACTGATCTAGGGAACATAGTCCTCTACCGACTATTAATGAATAAAATCACCTTTTTGAACATTATGAGCCAAAGTGTCACATTACTGCATCCCCTGCTTCACCAATGTCAGTGAAGACAATTTCAGCTGCAGCAACAAGGAACACGCAAGCAATGTCCTGTTCTTAGTGTTCCAGAGCTGGAGCTGCTGTGACAAAGGCTTCGGGTTAAATACTGCTTCTTTCACCTGAACCTCAGCTGGTCTGCAGCATATCAATACAACAGACACTTCTCATCTGGAAGGCAAAAATTTTGCACAGAGTGTATACAACATCCTTAAGGGCATACATGCAGTGCATGTCGTAGATGCTTTGTTTTAAAATGATTTCAGAAAAATAGAGGGATGTGGGCATGAACAGCTCATTTGTGTGCAGCTGATGTGGATGTGATGCAGCCTTGTATCCAGGAGAGTACAACTGGAAAAGGAAAAATGAGTTGGACTTGGATATTAATTATAAATAAAGAACAGTGTTCACACAGAAGGTCATCAGGTCGTTTGGGGTTCAAAATGTTGTTCAACAAAATAAATCAAATGATGAGCAATGCAACACAATATTAGAAATGGTTAAAGTCTCTTTAAGGAAGAAAGTTCCAGGGTCTTTGGTTTTGTGCAACCCAAACTGATTCATAATAGACAAAGTTTTCTTTACTGTATAAAAAACTCTCTCTGCTGTATTCAAAACAACCTACTACTTATTATTTTATTATTTTCCTGTACTGCTGCAGCTATCCTCATTCAGTATCCTGAGTACTGTTGCATACTACTGTACTTTGTCATAACATTTCATTTGAACTTTGAGCCATAAGAACATTTGGAATAAAAAGACAAAATATGCTATTTGAAATGGGCGTACCATTACCTTGGAGCCAATTGATCAGCTTACCAGAGATGAAGGAGGTCAGCCCAGAGAGATCTGCTGTACTTATTAATGATAGAAATGGGAATGGTTAAGGTAACTGAAATAATAACAAAAAATAAGTAATTTCAACTGATCACAATAAGGTCTCACATTTCGTTCTGGCATGCTTATTGCCTATTTTTACACAGAAATGCGGCTGCTGACTCTGCATCTGTCTTCACATTAAGCTGCCTTATATTTAACCTATTATTATATATAATGCAACATACGTACCAGCTCTATTGTGTAAGTGTATGGATTTTTTTTCTTTAATTCACGATATGTGACGTGTATAATCAGAACACTGCAGCCCTAATATGTGGTGTCATTGTATCTCAAACTGCAAATAAAGCATGTAGGCTGTGAAATGAAGTGTAGCTGCTCTAGCATCATCCTAGTAGTGCTGGCAGGACTTAGAATAGTCATGAAATATATAACAGTTTCACCAATATGAAACAGCTAAAATCAGAATAGTTTTACAGGAATTCCAATGAGGCTTTCGCATTGCATTGGATCTACTGATTTTTTTTTCATACTCATAGCATGTCCACCCTACAGCATATACTTGAACCCAAACTTGTCTATCTGCAGTTTGATGGTGCACTAAATATTATCCCTGGCCAGCACTATAAGAGCACTTTTGGATGAGCTTGTATTGCTGGTATGAATGGAAAGAAGAGAAGATTAGTCTCAAGGTCTTTTAAAATTCCCAGGACACATGTCCACAAGATGATACATAAGGTCTTTAATCAAGCTAGATCCAGGAATTTACTACAGGAGAGGATAGTAGCTGTTAGTTTAACAGCCATCTCTTCACATCGATTCATCTCCAGGTCACCTGCGACCATTGCAGTGAAGGCAGAGATGTGTGGCATGTCTCTGGGTCCAGGATGTGCTGAAAAACAATCCTGTTCATGCCCAACAGCTCTATCCAGCAGAGCCTCTGTCTGTCTGATTAAAAAATATTGTCAGCGTGCTCTGAATACTGTGCAGGGCAGGTAAACTAACAAGCTGTCCAGGGCCAGGCACATCATAGACCACTCTCTTGAAATGATAAAAACCCATTTCTGTTCCAGCTTTTCAAATTTCAAGCTGCATGTAAGCTGCACTTTTCTACATTTTCTTCATACCTGTTGCACTGTCCTTCACAGTCTTTGTCTAGACAGAAGGGGCAATGTGGAGCCTGATGAGGAAGATGCTGAAGCAGGAGATTCGAAAACTTGAAGAGGCTGAAGGAATTAAATTCAGAAGTGCCAAAAATTGCACTTCTTTCAATGGCCACTTGAATCATTAGAAATAAATATAGTTACAGCTAGGACTAAATGCTTGTGTCATGGACTGCCAGTTCTCTGTACCTGGATCTGTGTTCTCTTTTCTCCTTTGGCTCTCTCTCTCCTGTTTTTGTGTGTGTAGCTGTATGCAGGAACCCCACCCTGGTGTTTCAGTAGGTGGGGTTTCCCATGATCCCTGATTACACACCTGGAGGTGGTAATCACACCAGTTTGGTCATGTTTCCTTGTGTGCTGTGGCTTCTTAAGAAGAAGTGAGCCCTTCAGTCGTCGCCAGATTGTTAGACTAGTCACATCAGTATATCGGCTCCTGTTTTTCCTGTCTGTGCTATTCAAACGTGAAAGCTTTTGCACTTACCTGTTTTTCCTCTGTCTGCACACAAATCATACGCCTGAGAGGGAGTACTCATTGAGAGAAATGAGAGAGAAGAGAAAACCTGGACCCTCTGGATCCGGAATCCCTTGTTCTGTTCCGCAAAATCTGTGCTGGAAAATGAACTTGTAAACTTGTAAACAGAGTCCTGCATTTGAGTCCCACCAGCTCTCCGAACGTTATGACTTTTTGTCTCTAAATTTAAAAGAGCTAAAATTATATATACACTCACTTTTTTTTAAGGCTTAAGCTGAAGACTAACACAGCTTGCATCAGTGCACATATTAAACAAATATTCGTCACCCTCTTAAAATAATGGCCTAAGTCATTTTTTCAGGTTTTTCAGAAAAAAAATTAACTAAACACTGAAAATATGATGATTTAGGCAAAAAAAATCGAACTTTTGTTAAAAAAAATGACTTACGCCAGTATTTTAAGAGGGTGACGACTATTATGCATGATGTCTGTGTAGGTTCTCAGTCATCCAGGTCATAATAGTCTCTGGACCAGATGAAACCATTGTGTCTCCCCCAGTGTCTCCCAATGTAGCCAACCTTTACATGGAGGAAGTGGAAAGTAAAGCTCTTGGCTCCTTCAAAGGGATGGCACCTAGTCACTGGTACAGATATGTGGATGACACCTGGGTCAAAATCAAAACCCAAGAAGTAGAAGCCTTCACTGACCACAGCAACACAGTGGATTATTACATAAGGTTTACCAGGCAGGACACCAGGGACAATAGGTTACTGTTCCTGGACTGGCTGAGGAAGATGGAAGCCTCAACATTGATGTTTACAAGAAGCCTACACACACAGACCAGTACCTACTCTCTGACTCCCATCACCCACTGGAACACAAACTTGGGGTGATCAGGACCCTGCAACACCGGGCAGAAAACGTTCCTCTAAGGCAGAAGGGAAACAAAAGGAACACACACGTAAAGAAAGCCCTTAAAACATGTGGTTATACCAACGGGGCTTTCATAAAATCAGCAAAGATGCACAGGAAAGAAGATCAAACACCAACTAGGGAGAATAAGAATGACAAGCTGAACAACATTGTCATCCCTTATGTGGCAGGCTTGTCAGAGAAACTCAGGAGAAGTTTCTCCAAGCATGACATCCCAGTATACTCACACTCTAAGGCAAAAACTGGGTTTTTCCAAAGACCAAACTCCAAAACACAAGATAAGCAACATAGTGTATGCTGTCCAGTGCAGTGAAGAGTGCTTGGACCTCTACATTGGGGAAACAAAACAGCCTTTTCACATACAAATAGCACAACATAGAAGAATCACCTCAACAGGACAGGACTCAGCTGTACATCTGCATCTAAAGGAGAATGGCATCCTCAAAGAGTGCCTATGTTCAAATTTTGGACCAGGAAGACAGATGATTTGAAAGAGGAGTTAAACAAGCCATCTATATCCACTGTGATTATGTCACTAACTTTCCCCAGTACACACTGCTGTCCTGAGCTCCCTCCCCAAGCATCTCAACCACCATTCATACCTTTCTTCAGATGACCTCAATAGGTCACTTGAAAGAGTGGGGCGAAGTCCCAAATTGGTTTCACCTGAAACCACTGATTTTATTGGCCTTCTTTCACACCTTGGCGCATGTGATTATGCACATGAACAATAATGGGTCACAACCACCTCCAGGGGACACCCCCACAGGGTTTAAATATCTGGGTCTCTCCACCTTTTGGTTTGAGAAGTGAAAAAGCCTTTTGGATGAGAGGTGAAATGTATTCAAGAAACAAAAAGAAGTCCAGATGCTTTTTTTTCCAAGCTCCAGAGACTACTTTCTATGACTGCTTTGTTGCATTTGCATAAGATCTCTAAAATTAGAAACATTTTTTCTCAGTATTCAGCATTCTTCAGGGAATACTGTTAGGTCTTCAGTTTCTATGCCATATGTCAGGACAAGATCCAGTATGATTAAAGTGGTGGGTGGGCTCCTTTACATTTTGAGAGAAGCCAATTGAATCTAATAATAGATTAAATGCAGTGTTGAGGCTGTCATTTTCAGTATCTACATGGATGTTAAAATCACCCACTATAATTATTTTATCTGAACTGAGCACTAAATCAGATAAAAAGTCTGAGAAATCAGACAGAAACTCTGAGTAAGGACCAGGTGGACGATGGATAATAACAAGTAAAACAGGTTTTTCAATTTCCCAATCAGGGTGGGCAAGACTAAGAGTCAGGTTTTCAAAATAATTAAAACTCTGTCTGGGTCTTTGATTAATTACTAAGCTGGAATGGAAGATTGCTGCTACTCCTCCTCCTTGACCTGAGCTTCGAGCATTCTGATAGTTAGTGTGATTCGGAGGTGTTGATTCAAACTAACATATTCATCCCGCTGTAACCAGGTTTCTGTAAGGCAGAATAAATCAATATGTTGATCAATTATTAAATCATTTACTAACAGGGACTTGGAAGAGAGAGACCTAATGTTTAATAATCCACATTTAATTGTTTTATTCTTTGGTGCAGTTGATGAAGCTATATTCTTTATTGTTTTTGAATTTTTATGCTTAAATAGTTTTCTGCTGATTTTAGGTTTGTTTTTTGGTGGTCTGGGAGCAGGCACCGTCTCTATGGGGATGGGGTTTTGGGGGGATGGCAGGAGAAAACTACAGAGTCCGACATTGTTTTTGCAAAGTTACACACCAATTCAATATTAATTTTAGCTGACCTCCGATTGGCGTAACCGGGTGTCATTACTGCCGACGTGAATAACGATCTTACCAAATCTACGATTAGCCGTAGCCAGCAGTTTCAAATTTCTATGAATGTCGCCTGCTCTGGCCCCTGAAAGACATTTGACTATGGTCGCCGGTGTCGCTAGCTTCACGTTTCTCAAAACAGAGTTGCCAATAACCAGAGTTTGTTCCTCGGCGGGAGTGTCGCAGAGTGGAAAAAAAAAACGGTTAGAGACGTGAACAGGTTGGTGGTGTACCCGGGGCTTCTGTTTTGGACTACGCTTCCTCCGCACAGTCACCCAGCCAGCCTGCTTTCCCTGCTGCTCGGGATCTGCTGGGGGGAGCTAACGGCGGCTAAGCTACCATGGTCCGCACCGACTACAGGGGCCTGGCTAGCTATAGGATTGTCCAGGGTGCCGAGCCGAGTCTCCAATTCAGAAAGCCTGGCCTCCAGAGCTACAAACAGACTACATTTATTGCAAATACCATTACTGCTAAAGGAGGCCGAGGAGTAACTAAACATGTGACATTCAAAGAAGGAAAGTGCAGGAGGGACAGGAGAGGAAGCCATGCTGCTAGTGAGTCGGCTAAGAGCTAAGCTACTAGCTGCGCTAAGCTACTAGCTGCGCTAAGCTAGCGAATTTCTAAAATCAAATAAAGTGAATAATGAGAATACTGGTGATTAAGCAAAGAGTGTGCTCTATATAAAGCAGGTGAAGATTACAATGAAATATGTAATTATCCAGATAAATCGAGGTATACAGATTAACCAGCTAACAGACACCAAAACACCACTGTGCTCCGAAATAGAAACAGGAAGTGATACAATACCGCAGTGAGAGCCAACACCAAGTGACAGCGCATTTAAAATGACTATCGAAACTACAGACCACTGTCAGCACACATTTATTTTCAAAGTTTATTGTTTACTTTTGACTTCTTTCTTGTTGTTCAGAAGAAAGAACCTAAGGCTTACTTCTGGTATTTACAATTAGCATGGGAGGCAGAGCCTTAAGCTTTCAGGCCCATCTTCTCTGGAATCAGATCCCAGTTTGGATTCAGAAGACAGACACGCTCTCTACTTTTAAGATTAGGCTTAAAACTTTCTTTTTTCATAAAGCTCACAGTTTGGCCTGGATCAGGTGAGCTTTATGAAAACCATCTCCGAGTACAACGCAATTGGTCTTTGCTGCTGAGGGCTTTTCGTGACGCACTGAACATTTCTTATTCACTCACTTTTTTCACTCTCTATATGTTTTATATACTACCTGCATTTGATCATTAGTTATCTGTTCAATTTTTGTTATTGTGCCAAATCACAAGATAACCCTCAAGCTTTATACTGTAAGGTAAGGACCCTACAATAATACAGAGAAAACGCCAACAAACAAACGACCCCTATGAGCAAGCACTTGGCGACAATGGGAAGGAAAAACTGCCTTTTAACAGGATGAAACCTCTGGTAGAACCAGGCTCAGGGAGGGGCAGTCATCTGCAACCAGTTGGGGGTAAGGGGAGGGAGGGAGACAGGACATTTAATCATTAGTTATCATTAATCTCTGGCTCTCTTCCAAAGTGTGTCTTTTGTCTTTACTCCTCTTTCTCCTGCTGGTCAGTTTCCTTTGTTTTCTCTGTCTGTTTTGGATAGTTGAGGAACTAGTCTTCCCCATTCTTCTATTTCTTAATAGGGTTTGGTCTAAATTATTGAACCAGTACCAGCAGGGATTTAGATTACAACAGTCTCCTGGCCAATGACGAGATAAGTATTGGTAGAGTGATGGATAGCTTGCTGCTCAATGGCACATTCATCACTTCCTAGAATTTCCAAGAGGCTGCTGTTGCCTCTCCTTCTTCCGGGCTGACCTATGTTCATAGATTTAGATCCTGCAAATTAGATAAGACACATTTGTGTGTTTTAAAATCAATTCAGGCTGGTTGCACTCAGCCACAGATTCACCAAAAAGGATGAAAAAGGGAACCCAGCAGTGGGCTGAAATGCCAAGCAATGACAAATGCTTCTTCTATTACATGCTGGAAAATAGACACAAAAACTTTAATGGTAGCATACCTAAGAGGAGTGCATGCTTTAGGGTTCTCCACTATATTTATTTTCCCATATGTTCCTCAGACATTAAAAACAGCATGTAAGCTAAGTTCACCAGTAGCATAAGACATGTCTGCTGTCTGTGGTGCAAGTTTATTAACCTGTCTTTCCTATCTTCTGCTGCATAGACTGCTGTGGGTCAGAATGGTCCAAAAAGCACTGGTTTCATTTTCATCCCCATCACAAAGGCGTGTGAAAGGACGTTCTGATATTTTTTTGGCTTTTTGTAGTGACAGAACATGTATTTGGATATGCTAAACCCTTTTCTGCCGTACTAAATTGAACGGCAACTCATATATTTAAGAACACTTCATGTCTCATCTGCTAAGTGCTAATTATATTCCACCTGTAAGTTTCTAGCCCAGTTGCCTCACTAAGCAGAACTTCCAAGATAAGAGGACATGTCAGGCACGTCAGTTTCTTTCTGCTTTAGACACTTAACTGGCATGAGTGCTTGGTGCTTACTTATTGTATTTGTCTGGTGATGAACCTGAGATACTGAGAATCCACTTTAACAGTACTACTGCAGCATTCAGTCCATTTAATGTATACTGACTCTAATGCAAAGGAACTAAAAGGAGGGCCACTGGACAAAGTGTCTTCATTAGGCTGACTGAACAAATTCACTGAATAAAAATAGTTTTCATGCAGGTTTAGATATACCATAAAGGCTTCGTTTAAAGGAGCTAACTGTAAGATTTAGCGTCCTCTTCTTGTGAGCTTGTCTCCTTCCAAACATGTAAGAGAACCTAAGGCTGCAACAAAAGAAAGCAAGTGTTCCAGGAGCACCAGTGTTCGATTTGTCTGTGTTAGGCTACTGTAGAAACATAGCTGTGCAACATTGTGTGGTTAAACAGCTGCCTCTGGAGATTATGCTTCAGTAGGAATCTCAGAGAAATGCTTAGTGGAGGGGATTTAAGCTTCACTGGTAAGACCATCCAATGACATAAATATGACTACAAGCTACAGGCCGTATGTTATATTGTGATTTATGCACTGCTAATTTAAAAACTATATGAGTCATCTCTAGGGTTAAAAAAAAGTGTCATGTTGATTTCACATGTTTATAGTTGTTGCATGACATTTGATTCACAGCATATAAGACATCAGATTTTAAGTGGCCAAATGCTGTGTGTGTGTGTGGGGGGGGGGGGTGACATGTCACTGTGAAGTAGCCATCCTAATATTTTATCCTAATATTTTTTTAGTTGCTTCAATTACCCTGACCGACCTTTAATCACATGCACATAAAAACTAAATTAAATAAAATTGTGGAAAGAAATGTAAAAATTAAGAATGAAAATGTCATGTGTTGCTCAAGACTTTAAGGCTTTTCCAGGTAAGGGAGATCTAAAACATTAATGAGTTTTACATGCAACATGCAGCTTATTTTTTGTGTCCAGACATTGTTATCTATGAGAATAAATCAGAGGCAAAAAAAAGGCATTTAAGGCAAGGGCAGAACTTGGAAGAAGTTAGACAACCAAAACTTTGCTTTTAAAAACTTCACACTATCTGATGTGATGCAGCGGCACACAGATGTGAACACAGACTGAGGGGAGATATCCAACACAGCAGGCTCACGCCTTTACTGCCTGAGAGTCTCAAAGCAGCTGAATAAATGGAACAATAACGGGGCAAGAACAGCCTACTGACAGAAAAGTTTAAACTGGGGATCCCGTGGCTCTCTACTATGAAGCAGAAGGTAGTATAAAGTGAAGAAAGTCCTGCAAATTTAATCTGGGATGAAGATGCCTTCGAAAGCCCAGCGCAGTCTCACTGAGGCATCAATACGATGGACAACACAAGACACAAAACGGAATACAATATATCTCTGTTTAGGTTCTCAGTCATCCAGGTCATGGTAGTCTCTGGAGCTTGAAAAAAGAAGTCCAGTCGCCTTTTTTCAAGCTCCAGAGAACACAGCTTAGTAAGGCAGCTCAGAGAGTTATGGATGGGGAAATAAACTGCAGTGCAGCTGTCAGGAAAATGAAGGTCAGCCACATTTTGCTTTATGTGTCTGTCATGCTGAAAATTGCTTCTGCATCAATTCTTTAATCTGCTGACCCCAAGCAGGTATGTTCACTCAATTACGTGTGTGACACACGCATGTTTTGATCATTTACCGCATAAAAGAATCGTATTCGATACCATTGTTGTGATTCATGTTGTAGAATCCAAACTCTAGACAGCTGTCTTGTTTTAGATGCATCGGCTGTAAAAGACCGACTTCATGTTACATGATTGCAGAAAAAGTGCAGGAGAACAAACCGTGACTCATTAAGATAACTGGCGTTTTTCTTATAGTAACTGGGTTAAAAATAAAATGGGTATACAATAATCATTGAGCATCTTTCTGTCAAGATTCTGGATTGTTTTCATTGCGTCTGTCATTTCATTTGTTTTAGTTCTTTAATTGCTCACCCTGTCTTATCCTTTAATTCTACTTCCAGCTTTTGTTCATTTCTCATCCAATTTTCGGCTACACAATGTTGAATCAACTTATGACCTACATGCATATATAAGTACTCCTGGCTTTCCTTTGTCTTTGTACCACACTGTTGTAAATTTTTCAATCTCTTCTTGTTTCAGGTTAGTTTTCCTTTATGGTTTCCTGACTCTGAGCTGATTTATGCCATCGCCATGTTTATCTTCTGAAACTAGATGAAACAAGAGCAGGGCAAAGCTAACTGTAAAATCGAGAGACACTGCACACCCGTGGACTAAAGACTTGATCATTGTGGTCTATGCTTCTTTCTGACTCTAATAACGAATATTTTCAAATGGCTGTTTACAAATCAAACCTGATTGTGTTTTCACTTTTAGTAAGTGAAATTCAAGCATTTTACATTATTGTTCTGTTATTTCAGCTAGCAGATATGTGTGATAGCATTTGCACCTGTGGAGTTTATGAATGCTGCTTGCCAACTGTCAAGCATCTATTAGCTAATAATTTAGTGCTTCACCCTTTTTTTTTTTCCAAATATGGTAACTTCTGGTTCCAAAAAACAACGCTAACACTGAGGCTTAAAAGTTTGGTCATGATGTCACAGTGGTGGTTACATCTATCTTTTAACTACAGTCTACAGTTATGACCCAGCAATCAAACTTTATTATACACCTCTGTGGTGTCAATAATATTTTAACCCTTGATCTTTCCATAATCTTTACCAAGTCATAATTGCTCTGTATGGATACTGCAGTCAGAAGTGTATTGGATGAATGTTGTCACTGAACAATAAGCGAGGCCTTGTAGAATCATGCAGTTTTCTATTCTTGTCTGATAATAGGCCTTTTGTTGAAGCAAAGTGTTAGAAAGTGCTCTTACTCTGAATGGAGACATTTCTATTGGAAGGACACTTAATGAATGATATTTTTTCTAAAGGTGACGTTCTCTCTCACTAAACATGATAATGAAAGACAGACCAAACACTAAAAACAACAGACTGTGGAACTATTAAAAGCCTTAAATGAGTGATAGATATATGTCTGCTATGTCACTGATAGATAGATCTATCTTTCAGTTTCATGTAATACTATGATATAGCAGTTTAGAATGAGATCATGATTTTATTTCTCTTTTACTCTTTTGTTCTCTAACAATGAAAACTCTGGGTGACTGTAAGAAATGCCACCTCAATGTTTAATTAAATGACTTCCAGTAGTAGTAGTAGTAGCAGCGTGGCCCTCATTAATATCTTGAACATCTGGTCTAAACTCACCAACAGTTTTTGTACATCAGCTCAAATATGACGTTTAATGTTTCCTTAAATCTCTATTGCTGGTATGATGTTGATGTGAAGCATGTTGTAAAGTCTGGCAAATGAGCAGTTTAAACATCTGTGTAGCTTTTTGACAGCACAGTTGAACCACATTTCCCCCTCGACCAGATGGCTTCGAATTTCCATTCAACTGCTCCCAAATACGACAGGTGCACCTTCATTCTGCAGGGAAAAGGATTAGAACAGTCAGTCTCACAAAGAAAACGTGCCTGCTCATTGAAAAGGCTTGCAGATTGCTGGGATTTTATCTATTTTGCTTCCAATCTCATTTGGCTGTATTGATTCAGACTGGTGGTGGTAAGTATTTTGTTATCAAAATAGTTTAATATTGTGGCACAGGAAGATTATAGCTTTGTTTGGGAAATGGGACAATCCTTTCCACAAAAACATTCTTAACGAGCAGTAGGTTGGCTGAATAATAAAGGGAATACAAATGCAAGCTGTGATTCCATGGCTATACATCAGCTGAGGATTGGAGAGGATCCAGAGGAAAACAAAACCCTAAGACTACTTTTTCTTCCTAGTGTCCCACTGTCAGTCAGGATTCAGGGACCCTGTGGAGAAGCTTGCTTAGAGCTCTAGAGTGTTTCCTGAGCAAATGATGGTGGATGCAGTGTAATAAAGGAAAATAAATCCTGAAGCCCTGCACTGCTTTGCTCTCCTACTCTGTCTCCTCCACGCTCTACTTCTTCCTCCGTCTCTTTAAGTTTTATTCTGTGTCCATCCTCCTGTCTTTTATTCATCCTCCCCTTTCAAAGCTCTTTGTCTTTCCTGCAGTACAGTACACTGTGGTGTGTTTCTGCTCTCAGAACCCCTCTGGCTTTCAGTTATCAGTCATTTATTCTCTAATCTCTCAGTCCAGGAGCAGCCTTGGTCTGACTCCATATGGCAGAGAGCAGAGGCAGCAGATGGCCTTTTATCAGAAAACAGAGCCTGACCAGGTTACACACAAAAACACATCTTTAAATGCAAAACCCAGAAAGTCACACACAGACAAACACATGCAGGTATGGGCACAGATCACGCAGAGTCACAAATGCACAAACAGAAACAAAGCTCTGACAGCTGAAATGTACAATCTGTTCTCATTTTCCAGTATGTCGAACGCTGCATCTGTCAAAGCTGCTGCCTGCTCAGAAGTAGGCACAAGTTGTCCAGTCACACAGAGGGTCCCAAAGGCTGTACTGAAGTAAGAATAATGGGTTTTAATGAGGTATGCTGAGTTTAAAGCCACACTTTTTAATGTCACAGAGGTGGCTCTGTTTTGATCTGGCCTGGTCCAGAGGAGGTTCTGTTCAGAGTCTGCATACACATGTAAAATCATCTGTAAGAACTGATTCTTTTCATGACAATATTCTCTAATATCAATATAGATTAACAGCTGAGAGAACACAGTATACATCCTGTTCATATGCAGTTTAGTAACTCAGCCAAACAAAGCTCAGCAGGAAAGTTACAGTAGCACAAACTGCATGCTTCACTCCATCCACCCATCCATCCATCTTCTTCTGCTTCTGCAATCAATAAAAATAATTTCACTTTTAAAACTAAAGTGATTTCTATGTCTGAAAAGGAAAGATTTTTGTGAAACAAAAAGGAACTGATGAATAATCAGTTTTCACTGGGGATTTGGTTAAGATTAGGAGAAAAATACTTGGTTATGAAAATGTCATGGTTTGAACTAATATAATAGAGCCTCTTTCATAATTTTAATCATGTACTATGAAGTGTTTCTGTTTGGTCTCTCTGGCCAAAAGCACTGAACGCAAGTGTACAGTGTTTTATTTTCTTTTTTCCCCAAAAAATGTCCTCTTGAGAACTGAGAGAAAAAGTGTCCTCAAATTTTACTTTTTTGTGACCACAACATTATATGATATGATTGGTCAGTTCTAGTTATGGTCCCGAAGCAACAATGATTACTAACTTGCAGTGGCAATACCAGCAAGCCAATATCAGATTGTGTATTGTCTTGCCTTATTTGCAACACCTGTTATATTTTGCTGTGATTTTGATCTGTATTCTTCACATCTGTCCTCTGACTGAAGCAAGTGGCACTCAATCAGTTCATTTTATGCAGAAGAAGAGTCAAATCATGTGGTAAATGCTCCCATTTATGTAAGAGCCTGAAGCAGAAAGCCTGGATTAACAAAGAGAGTTGATAACTGCCATCATATCATCTTCATCAAACGCATTTGTGGTCTTGACAAAAACCTAAAACTGCTAAGAAAGCCTTTATTAAACTGTGGCACATAGTTTTATCTACATGGTGAACCTGTGAGTCACACTGATGATTCATTTGAAGTCAGCAAGCCACTCAGTTCAATGAAGTTACTTGACACCTGGAGCAGTAACAGCAATTCACTGGTTCCTGTGATTTACAATACCTTCTGCCTCTGTACAGCAGCTCTATATAAGTTTACAATGTTCTGGTCATGATGTATGCTAACTAGCTGTAGCACAAACATTTATACTAACCCGGATATTAAAGTTGAGCTTTGTATTGGACTGTGCTATTTTCCATTTGCATATGTCTGATTCAGCAGACAAAGGTGCAAGTAGAACATCCTATATAAGCCTGTCTCCTTAAAATTATTGCACCCCACCTCTAATGTCAAAGTAAACTCTATATATAAAAAGAAACTGAAGACCTGACTTTTAATTTTGAATAATGAATACTATATCCTTAGTTTTTAAGTTGTAGCCCCCTTCAGATATCTGTATTTGACTATATTTTAAGTGCTGTGCGTGTATGGTTCCTGGTGCATTTAAAAAACAAAAAACATGTTGTTTTATTTTTAACCTGGCATGTAAAGCACTTTGTTCTGCATTTTTGTATGGCACTTTCTAAGGTTTACGTAAAGTTGAGGTCTTAATTAATTTCCAATGGGAACATTTTCTATCAAACAAAATGTGGGCCTTTTAAATAGTAAGGAAAGAAGTAGGAGAGGGTAGTCAAAGAGTGATAACTTTCATCAATAAGGCCAGGGTCTGACAATTTAATTTCAAGAAAAGATTATAGGCCTTTTAATTCAATTCAATTCAGTTTTATTTAGATGGCGCCAAATCACAACAAACAGTCGCCTCAAGGTGCTTTGTATTGTGGGTAAAGACCCTACAATAACACAGAGAAAACCCAACAGTCAAAACAACCCCCTATGAGCAAGCACTTGGCGACGGTGGGAAGGAAAAACTCCCTTTTAACAGGAAGAAACCTCCAGCAGAACCAGGCTCAGGGAGGGGCAGTCATTTGCTGCGACTGGTTGGGGCTGAGGGGAGAGAGACAGGACAAAAGACATGCTGTGGAAGAGAGGCAGAGATTAATAATAACTAATAATTAAATGCAGAGTTTTTGAATTTTTATGCTTAAATAGTTTTCTGCTGATTTTAGGTTTGTTTTTTGGTGGTCTGGGAGAAGGCACCGTCTCTATGGGGATGGGGTTTTGGAGGGATGGCAGGAGGAGAGAAGCTGCAGAGAGGCGTGTAAGACTGCAGCTCTGCTTCCTCTGCTTCCTGGTCTCAAGTAGTCAGGTTTTAGGAGGGTTGATAAATTTGGCCAGATTCCTAGAAATGAGAGCTGCTCCATCCAAGGTGGGATGGATGCTGTCTCTCCTAACAAGACCAGGTTTTCCCCAGAAACTTTCCCAATTATCAATGAAGCCCACGTCGTTTTTTTGACACCACTCCGACACCCAGCGATTCAAGGAGAACATGCGGCTAAACATTACAAACAAACTTTAATAAATATCAACCATTGCAACTACACTCAACAAAAGTATAAACGCATGAAACATTTTCCCATTTCATCTCATAACTAATTAACAATGTGAGGGTAGCTCTCAATTAGCGCTGAGTGTATACACAACAATTTGTGTATACACTCAGTATCATTTCAGGTTTCAACAGCACAATCCATGTGTTATCACAAAGAGAACACAACAAAATCAGCAATCAGAGTTCACACCACTCAGTGCCGTGTGTGTCACGCATCTGCAGCACATAGACATCACCAGAGTGTCAGTCGTGGCCTGTTGAATGTTGTCCCATTCCTCCTGGAGTGCATGGGCATGTTAAGGGATTGGTCATTTAAACTTACGTAACCTTTTGGTTTTCTGCGTTTATATTTTTGTTGCATATATGTTTCCTGAGTTCCTTAAGTGGCCAGTCCCACCCTATCTTCTGGATGATTGGCTGCCTCAAAAAGAACAACAGTAGGAAAACAAGAAGATAAATGGCAAAGGATAAAAAAAATGTTAAACATCACAGTTTAGTTTCATGTTCAAAAATAAATAAATAAAATAAATAACTTTATTTTTTCAGGACTTTGCATCCTCCAAAATGTTTCCATTATGTTTTAATAATATTTTTATTTTCCCCCACCCCTAACTGACACAACAGAATCCTACTTTGAGCTGAGGGGTGTACTGTGAACCAAGATTAATGGCTTAATGAGCTGAGCTGAGCTTAAAGTTAAAGATTTCTCTATCATGAAAGTGGCTTTTGTTTTATCTGCATAAATCACCATGGTATCTGATGAACACATAACCTGGTCAGGAGCAAGTTTGTTTAGAGTTTTGGTTTAAAATCGGCTGGAAGTGGTATGTTTTCACTGATTCTTTTAATTACACCATGTTTCGTAAGTGATATTCTCTGCTGGGGAAATATGTTTTAAATGTGCCGGCTTACTAAAACTGCTGAATGAAGTGTAAACTGTCTGTCATGTGTCACAGGAATCTACATGTATTAATTCAGTGATGTGGAAAATATAAGACCATTTTTAGTCATCGCTATATTGCTATACTTTCTAATAATACTATAATAATACTGGGAAATAGAATTGGTCCTAACACAGAACCCAGTGGAGCTCCATAATAATCTCAGAAGACTTCACACTTCCATGAACAATCTAACAATCTATTAGATATGAGTCAAACCACTGCAATGCAGTACCTTTAATACCTATGGCATATTCTAATATCTGTAATAAAAAATTATGGTCAACATAATTTGACTCACATTACCTCTGCTTTTGAGCCTATTTCTAAGAATGTTCATGAACAATTGGTTAGTATACCTCAGGGTTCTGGTTGTAGGGCTGTAAAAGTTGAGTTAAGTAGGTTGGCTAAACCACCGAGACTCTTAAAAAAACAAGTAATAAAATTTTAAACTAGATCCTAAGATGGACTGGAAGCCAGTGTGGGGAAATCAATACAGGTTTGTTGTGATCATCTCACTTCTTTCCAGTCAAACAGTGAGCTGCTGCATTTTATACAGCCTGCAGCTAACAAAGTAATACGTGATCAGGGCCAACATACGAGTCTAGTCTAATTTATTCTAAAAACAATTCACCTCAGGTACAGTCTGAATCAGGTTATGGGATGAAGTGCAACAATTTCAGGGGTAAGAGCTGTTTGACAAAGATGACAGGAATTGCAGCTGTTTATATACCTGATTGTTCCTACATATTCATAAGAATGATCCTTGTTTAACACATTAACAAGATATGCATGCAACATATAGCCAGCTGCAATACTTCCAAATACAAAACCTGGTTTTTTGAGCAGCAGTACAGTATTATGACTACACTTCAGCCAGTTATTAAGTGATATAACAATCATCTTAAAGTTAAATTAAAAGGTTAAACTCAGTTCAAGAACTACAGAAACACATCCTATCAGCTACTGATATAGAAAACTGTTAAGAACCAGTGCTTTATGGTGAAATTCAGCACCAGAGAAAGCAGCAGCCACCCTTGACACATGTCCATGATGAATTCAGAACCATGGACAGCGACTGAATGCCCAGAGCTCAGCAGTGGAAGGAGAAACTGGCTGAACTTAAAACTGCAACCTGCAGCCCTTTTATCTACCAGCAATACATACTCGTATTTTAGTCAATTTATCAGCTATAGAGCTGGATTTCAACAAAAATTTTCAAGGCAGCTACTGACAGTGAGATGAAGCACATAACAGTGATGTAATGCCTGAACAGCCTTTTTCGAGATCACTGTGGCAACAGAGGATCTGCTGAGACTGAGTTGTTTGCTTTTTCCTATTTCCATTAATAACATTGGGGGGGGGGGGGGGCAAACACAAGGGTAAATGTTTTAAAACTATATTTCACTTATCAAAGTGGTCAACTTTACATTTGTCTCCTCATCCAACATACAATAATTATAAGGACTATAGAACATGGAATACATTTAAGGTCTTACCAAAAGAGTGAGCGATTAAACTAATTAGCTTAGGACATTGGGATTTTTAGTTAGAGAATATTTTATCTGTTGGACAAGATTTAAGTAAATATAACAGGCCATTGAGCATTAAGTGTGTCATCACTCGGTTTAGTAAAAGGGAAAAATTTCAAACAGCACATGTAGCACCTACAGATAATATGAAAAGATAAACCTGTGGCTTTACTGAAGGGCTTAACTACCCATTCATCTACCCATTCTCTCTAAAGTTCCTCATTATTTGGCAGCATTTACTCATTTTTTGTAAAATGTATTGCTACTGTATTTTTATGGGGAAAAAAAATCTTATCCCCATTACTCTATGGTTAATAATGGTAGCACACCTTATCCTTTGCTCTGGAGAATTAAATGCTCGGAACAATGCAGCTCACATCTGTTCTTCACTATGCCTCTATTCAAAGGTGCTTCTCATTATTCCCCCTCCAGAAATAGCATGAAAATAAATACACAGAATTAACCAACAGTGTGTTCTCACACAAAGAACAATATTAGGGGGTAAATTAGTTGAAAATAATTACTTGAATCACTGAGTCATCATACAGTCAACACTGAATTCAGCATCACACAACACTTCTTTTTACTGATTTATTCATATAAAATGTGCAGGGAATTGCTTTAGAATTTCCATTAACATTTTACCTGTTCATTTGTATGAAATTCTTATACCTCTTGTACCAAATTCTGCCTCTCTCAGATGTCATTTTAAAACCAGCAAAATCCTTGTAATTTGCACACCAGTTGGAACCAGAAACAGATGTTTCCCAGTGTGGCCAACAATCAGCTGCATTTTGCTTATCGTGTGTGCTTACATCTCCAGTGGTGTGGGAGACAGAAACATCTGTATACTCTATGAGAGAACTGCTGTTTTACAACTGTAGATGTAGTGGAACATATTTTCATGTGAAGCAGTAGATTTACAGTGAGAAAGAACAAATTTAGCCCTGATGCAGTGGTAGAAAAGCTGGACGACAACCACAAAGTGCAATAAAAAAGTTCTGTGACTATGGCCGCTTTTCAACGTGGATTTTATTTTGGTAAAGATGACAAGGTTGTAGGCAGTAGCACAATAAATGATAAAGATTTTCCTGTTTGTGCTGCTGACATGAAGGAAAGCCTTGGGCACTTCAAACTACTACTGAAAACTACTGTTTGGTCTCTGAATCATAACCAGATATCCAACTCTGATTACCAGTGATGATCTTTGACATGAAAGTTGTGTCTGTTTAACACAGAGGTGGATGTGTTGCTGCGTACAATTTGAGGTCCATGGCAAAACTGTCATGGAAAAAATAGTTTAAAAAAAACAACAACTGCTGCTGATGTGTCATCAGGACACATAAAAAAAAATTAGGTGCACAAGTAGGCTAAGCCAAATTAAAATCTCGTGTGGGTTCAGCTTTATTTAGGTTTGGTAGCATAAAATTTTCCATCCTGTAACTATACTGTGAGTGGGTATTTAGACAAAAGCTGAAACTTCAGACTGCTCTAAACATTCAGTTTCAAAAGTTTTTTCTTCTCTTGGGTCTGTATGATGTCAAACAGCTCTGGCTGCGACCACAGAAACCCCACCCAAGAGTTTTTGTTTAAGAGGGGCATCCAATCAAAAGAAACACAACTGTCCTGTGAGGGGGATAAAGACAGCTTGCTTCAGAATGTGGATGAAGTGAGAGGCAGCACTGAAGTCCAATTTAAGATAAATGAGGATTGTTTTGAACTGTCCATCCATCTTTTATCTTCTGCTTATCCAGAGTCAGGTCACAATGACAGCAGACTAAGCACGTTCTTCTCTCCCAGCCTCCGGAGGCATTTCTTAGGGGACATGAGATATGTAGTCTCTCACTGGGTTCTGGGTCTACCTTGGTGTAGAAAACCTCCAAAGGTCATAATGAGAACCTGGCCGGACCCACAAAGAAGACTCGATAAGGAATTGTTCTTAGTTAAGTAAACTTTATTGAAAAGGTGGTGAGTAATCAAGGGAAGTAGGAAGGTGGGGAGACACGGGAGCTCTGCTGAAGAGGAGAAGGAGATGTAATTCACTGTCCAGAGGGGAAAATAAAGCTGGGGGTGCATCTGTTTTCACCTTACTTGGAAATGTGGATAAACCGAGCTCGGAAAGAGTACTGAGGGGGCTGTCGGGTGTCTGCGGAGAAGAGGCAGGGTGCTGGCAGGCAGCCTGGGTGTGGGTCACAGGAGTCCGGAGGTCCAGGCTGTGTAGAGGAAGGTGAGCAAAGCAGCCAGGTTGTAAGTTTGTAGATCCAGATGCCAGTGGCTTCCAGACGAGACTTTCAGAGTTGAACTAGAACAAACATTTTCACGCCAATATAAAATAATTGAAATAAACACACTATGAGCCAGCCCAGAGATTTAATCTCTCTGGCATGTCCCTGGGTCTTCCATGAGGCCTACTCACCTGCTCACCTCCTCTTCCTAGAACATTCCTAAAACACCTCACCTAGGATGCATCCCAGTCTACTCTGAGCCCCTCCCAAATGACCGAGCTCCTCATTGTATCTCTAAGGGACAGCCCAGGCACTCTTCAGAGAAAACTCATGTCTGCTTGTATTCAAATTGCATTTTTGACTCACTACCCAGAACTTGTGACCATAGGTCAGAGTCAGAACATAGATCAACAGTTTTGGAACAACAGAAAAACGCCACCTATGAGCTAGGACAAAAATATTCCTGCATGGACCTGAATTGGTAAGATGAGGGTTAAACAAGTTGTTTCATCAGCCAACTAATTTGTCCTGGGCCCAGATGTCATCTATAAATGCCAACAGCTGTCCATCTGTTTAGTTCTATAATCACAGAAATGATGGTTGGATTTGGTCATTCAGGAGAAGATAAGTACAGACATCAAAGAGTAACCACAGTTGGGGAGCAAGAGCAGGGGATAAATTGAGTATAATGGAAAGTCTGGCTCATGCAGCATGCAGTGCTCAGGCTTGACCAACAGCTGTGAGGGACAATGACCAACAAAACACAATGGAAAACACAGAATCTTTCGTATCCATTCTAATTGTCCTTGTTCTGGACAGCTGTGTATGCATCAATTTGGGGAGCACCTGGCAGACTGACGTGAACTACACAAACAGCTTTGACAAAATGTGGCTTAAATGGTGGTGATGGTGATGCTACAGCTGGCAGGATTACCTGTTCTGTCACCTCTGAGGCTGAGCAGCATAAGCAAAGTTTATTTGTTTGTTTTAATGTGGGAATACAAACCTTCCAACTGTTTTTCAATATTAATTTGTCTTTTGTATTTAAAAATTTTTCCTTATCTCAACCAAAGTGTATATGCTGCCTTAATCTAACCATGCAGCATGAAAATTTTCATTTCCCGTGTCAATGTTTGGCTCTGAATTTTACCTTGTGTATAGAATAAACACCACACTTCCTAAACACACTCTAATGCTGCCAGTGGTGCCATAATGCAGGCTGAATATATCTGGAAAAACATTGTTACATGAATTTCTAGCAGGAAAAAGTCCTGTGAATTAAACACACGTACATTAGAGCACTGTTTGGATGACGGACTTTGTATGCTTTCCAAAAACATTACCAGGATTGTAAAAATGTTGCCCTTTTTCAGTGATTGGTAAGACTGGTCCCCGTAAGATCCTGGATTCAGTTAAAATGAGGATAGTTGTGGTCAGTTTACATACAGGGGTTGGACAATGAAACTGAAACACCTGTCATTTTAGTGTGGGAGGTTTCATGGCTAAATTGGACCAGCCTGGTGGCCAATCTTCATTAATTGCACATGGCACCAGTAAGAGCAGAGTGTGAAGGTTCAATTAGCAGGGTAAGAGCACAGTTTGGCTCAAAATATTGCAATGCACACAACATTATGGGTGACATACCAGAGTTCAAAAGAGGACAAATTGTTGGTGCACGTCTTGCTGGCGCATCTGTGACCAAGACAGCAAGTCTTTGTGATGTATCAAGAGCCACGGTATCCAGGGTAATGTCAGCATACCACCAAGAAGGACAAACCACATCCAACAGGATTAACTGTGGACACAAGAGGAAGCTGTCTGAAAGGGATGTTCGGGTGCTAACCCGGATTGTATCCAAAGAACATAAAACCACGGCTGCCCAAATCACGGCAGGATTAAATGTGCACCTCAACTCTCCTGTTTCCACCAAAACTGTCCGTCGAGAGCTCCACAGGGTCAATATACACGGCCGGGCTGCTATAGCCAAACCTTTGGTCACTCGTGCCAATGCCAAACTTCGGTTTCAATGGTGCAAGGAGTGCAAATCTTGGGCTGTGGACAATGTGAAACATGTATTGTTCTCTGATGAGTCCACCTTTACTGTTTTCCCCACATCTGGGAGAGTTACGGTGTGGAGAAGCCCCAAAGAAGTGTACCACCCAGACTGTTGCATGCCCAGAGTGAAGCATGGGGGTGGATCAGTGATGGTTTGGGCTGCCATATCATGGCATTCCCTTGGACCAATACTTGTGCTAGATGGACGCGTCACTGCCAAGGACTACCGAACCATTCTGGAGTACCATGTGCATCCAATGGTTCAAACATTGTATCCTGAAGACGGTGCCGTGTATCAGGATGACAATGCACCAATACACACAGCAAGACTGGTGAAAGATTGGTTTGATGAACATGAAAGTGAAGTTCAACATCTCCCATGGCCTGCACAGTCACCAGATCTAAATATTATTGAGCCACTTTGGGGTGTTTTTCGAGGAGCGAGTCAGGAAACGTTTTCCTCCACCAGCATCACGTCATGACCTGGCCACTATCCTGCAAGAAGAATGGCTTAAAATCCCTCTGACCACTGTGCAGGACTTGTATATGTCATTCCCAAGACGAACTGACGCTGTATTGGCCGCAAAAGGAGGCCCTACACCATACTAATAAATTATTGTGGTCTAAAACCAGGTGTTTCAGTTTCATTGTCCAACCCCTGTAGCTCATCACAGCTGTGTCTGCTGACAGAGCCTGCTGGACAGAGTAAACCAATAAGAGGGAAGAACTCATCCTCAACATGTGTCATCAATACTGTGAGGAAAAAAAACCTGTACATGCACTCATCATGTTTTATTAGTGGGGGTGTATGTGTATATACCTGTATGCATACATTTGTTTGTTTTTGCTTTCTTAATTAATAAAAATGAATGCTGTGCAGTCATTCCACTCTGGAAAAAAAAAAACGGTTTAGAGAAATCATTAAAAGCCCCAAATTATCACGACATTCATGCCCAAAATGTCATGATCCCAGGCTATATGCCCAGCTTGTTTTTTGTGGTGCCCCCATGTCTGTCCTGTCCCTCTGTCTTATCTCTGGTCTCATGTGTTTTTGTTGTTGTGTTGTCTGTTTCCTGTGCCGTGTGTCAAGTCTGCGTTCCTGTCTCTGTCTAGTTGTTTCCTGTTTTACTTTGTCAGTTTTTGCCTCTGTGTTTAGCTTTACTTCCTTGTCTCGTTTTGTGATTGTGTTCAACTGTGCTCCCCACCTGTTCCCTGTTCCCTAATTATCCCTCTTTGTATTTATTGTCTGTCTTTCCCTTGTCATTTGTCGGAGTCTTATTATCGTATGTGACTGTGTGGCCCCTTGTTTCCAGTGGTCCTTTTTTAGTATCTCCCAATTTAGACATTTCTAGTTTCTGTTCCCCTGGTTGTGTAAGTTTATGTTTAGTTTCAATAAAAGTTCACCATCCCTCCCTAATTCACACCACCCACCTCTGTGTCCTGCAATTGGGCCCTCACCTGTTCACACTCCACACAGTCCGCTCGCACTGTGATACACAATGAGTGTATGTAAACTTTTCATCTCAATTGTGTCTGATGTTGTCATTGTCATAGCAACACCCACTTGGCTAAGGTTAGGGGTCATTAATGGTCATGGTTAAAAAGAAGCTGATGGACTTACTGTTGGATTCCTGTTGTTTCTAAATGTGAGCAACTGTTAGTTAAGCCTCAGATTTTGCTGAGTGATCTATCCACATCTAAATGACTAGAAGTTGGAAAAATCACCCTTCCCCCCCCCCAAACCTGATTTCTACAAAAAAAATAAATAAATTTTTTAAAAAAAAGAAGCTAAAACCACTGGAAATGTTTTCAGGAGCATTTTAGAATCAGTGCCTTCCATGTTCTAGGAGTAATGTTCTAATTATATGATCTCCATAACCAGGGAAACCTAAAAATATGAGAATATGAGGCTAACAAGACTGTTGAACTCCAATATCATCTTAAAACATTAAAGATTTTACATACCAGTAATCGATGCTAACAACCACACTAGAATTTAACAAGGATTTATTTATTTATTTATTAACTTTGGTTGTGAAATTTTCTCAAATCATTAATAGAACAGGATTCTCTCGCTGTTGTTGTCTCTCTCCACTGCTGTTCACACTGGCAACTGAACCTTCTTGCAGCAAGATCAAACCCAGAAACTCACAAGTTAACAGTGAGACTGACTATATCTATATCAGCCCAGCAGTGTCTGCTGCTCTCGTGGATTTTTTTTCCCTTACATCGTGTCCTTTTTGAACAAGAGCAAAAAAGAAGCCTCCCCACATAACACATTCATTTTAACAGAAACTTTTTCTAATTTTACTAAGTAGCGCACAGTTTTGCATCTCTTAAGGCAGTGACAGCAATGGTGCGGTGTTTTGAAATATCTGTCATCTTTTTTCCTTTTTTTAAAAAATCTGTTTCTTCTCTGTTTATGAGGCTGTGACATTTAGAGGCGAAACCTATCATGATATCATTTGAGACATCTGTTGGTATTCATCTTTGATTTTCCCTATCTCTCCCACACACACACACACACACACACACACACACAAGCGCGCGCGCACACACACTCGCACTGCAGAGGCTGCCATTGTGAATCCAGAGCACAGCATGGCAATCCGTTAATTACACAGCTCCCAAAGTTCAATGTTTCTGAGGCCATAACTACAAAGGAAAGAATGAAATGTATAAATAATGAATTCGGCATTCTCCGTGATTAAAGCTGAATATCAAACCAATCAGACAGTCGTTGCAGCCGCTATCTGATTATCATTCTCTGGCTTTTTTTTTTTTTTTCCCGGCTGGAGCGATGCTCACTTTCCTCAGCTTTCATGCAACACCAGGGAAAACAGACGAGCAGAAAAACAAAATAACCATGAAATATTTGTTATTCATGAGTTCATTTTATTCAGATTTCCCTCTGTGTGATAGTTCATATCTCGCCCTAATATGGTTCCATGGAGCCGAACGTCTCCAGTGTGGCTCCGTAGATGGTTTTTGTCTCAAAGAGAGACAAAGAGATGACTTTGAACTGTTTGCACAGATAGTGTGAGAACACAAAACTCTTCCACTCTCACTCTGACTCACAAGGTCATGCACGCAACGAGGAGTGTCACATGTGGGCCTGCATCACTTGACTCAGATGAATGATATATTGCAGCTCAATTTAAAACACTTTCTCTTTGCACTGTAGCACCTTCAAACCTCAGTCCTCCCACAGCACATGCCTGTTTTGGGGGTTTTTTGCGTTGAAAAAATATATTTCAATCAATACAACTTCAGGCAGTAGTCTTTTTTTTTTTCTCTTTTTTTTATTCCCTTCCTGGTTCTCACCACCTCTCTCCTTACATTTTCTTCTTTGCTGTTCATGTCATCCACAACAAAATCTTTTTCCATTATTCCCTGCACTCTTGTATTCATTCCTCTGTTCCCCTCTCTCTTTCTCTATGGCTATAAAGTATTGTTAAGCAAAAATATTCCAATGCTCTCTGGAAGATTTTGGACTGATGTGATGGACAGCCTCCCCATCACTATTAACAAAAACATAAAATGAGAAAATATATTTTGGAAGAATGCCATTCCATTTCTCCAGCAGAATTCCAGACTTGGAGATTTCAGTGATATAATAAGATGCAGTCCAGTTGGCATGGTGCTCTGTGGCAGCTCAACAACTTGTTAAGAGTTCATTTGTTATTGGTCTGTATCTGTACAATTTTCCAAATAGAAATCTGTTTTCTGACCCCAACAATAAAACACATTTACCATTGTAGTCAGACTGCATTTGGTTAGAGTGCAGTCAGACTGGATCCACAATTAAAATTTTAAGTTGCTAAATTTCAAATGGTTTGGATTGATATTTGTGTCAGTGGTTATCAGTAACCTGGCTGTGGTGTTCACAACCTCTAACAGTCAGGATAGGTGTCAGAACCCACTCAACGCTGAACTAGATGAGCAGAATATGTATATGTGTGGGTGTGTGTGTGTATATATACACTCCTGATCAAAATCTTAAGACCATTTACAAAATTGCAAGAATTTGCATCTTGCACTATTGGATCTTAAAGAAGGTTCTAAGTAGAGCTTCACAATGCTAAAAGAAGAAATCGGTGCAAGAGACAAACCTTTTGAGTAGGGAATCTTTTGAAAACTGCATTTACACTCAAACATGATTTTTTTCAGCTGATCAAAAGTTTAAGACCATAGCCTTTAGAAGCCAAAAGCTGTGCAAAAATCTGGATTCCATGTCATTTTCTGTCAAGTCTCTACACTGTCAAAATGGCAAAAGCAAAAAAGCTCACTGACTTTGAATGTGGTAGGATTGTTGAGCTGCATAAGCAAGGCCTCTCACAATGTGCCATCGCTGCTGAGGTTGGACGCAGTAAGACAGTCATTTTGCTTTTTTTTTTTTTAAATGATCCTGAGGGTTATGGAACAAAAAAGTCAAGTGGTAGACCCAAAGACGTCTTCTTCAATGCCACAAAATTGCCCGTTTGGACTTTGCAAGGGTGCACCAAACACGGGACACTGAAAGGTGGAAGAAAGAGAAAGGAGGACCCCAAAATGCAGAACAGGTGTAATGTGCACACACGTTTATTCACACAAATCCATACAACGCCATCCTGAACCAAACACGAGCCTTCCCCGGAAAACACCAGACAGGGGAGAGACGCGAACACACTTGACTTGACTTGACTTGACTTACATAAACCAGCATACGTGTGGAACAGCGGACAACAACCAACAATGACGCGACAACAGTAGAGGAAAACACTGGACTTAAATACTAAAAAAGATAACAAGAGGAGTGGGAACACAGGTGAATCATATCACACAGATGAGACAGGAGGAAGCAAAACTGAACATGACTGACAGAGACCAAATGACTATCAAAATAAAACAGGAAGTCAAACGGGAAACAAGGACGCAGACCTATATAACAAAACATAAGACACTGGGCTACCGGCCCAGGACCATGACAGGTTTTTCAACAGGACAATGCTGCAGACTTCTTCCAGGAGAATAACATCACTCTTTTGGACCATCCTGCATGTTCCCCTGATCTGAATCCAATTGAGAACATTTGGGGATGGATGGCAAGGGAAGTTTACAAAAATGGACATCAGTTCCAGACAGTGGATGCCCTTCGTGAAGGGATCTTCAACACTTGGAGCAACATTCCCACTAGCCTCCTGGAAACACTGGCATCAAGCATGCCTAAACATTTAAACTTTTGATTAGCTGAAAAAATTATGTTTGAGTGTAAATGCAGTATTCAATAAATTCCCTGCTCAAAAGTTTTTGTCTCTTGCGCCGATTTCTTCTTTTAGCATTGTGAAGCTCTACTTAGAACCTCCTTAAGATCCAATAGTGCAAGATGCAAATTCTTGCAATTTTTTAACTGGTCTTAAGATTTTGATCAGGAGTGTGTGTGTGTGTGTGTGTGTGTGTGTGTGTGTGTGTGTGTGTGTGTGTGTCTGTGTGTGTGTGTATATGTATATATATATGTATATATATATATATATATATATATAATGTTAGTCTCCATTCAGAAAAAAAACTGAAAACACTCCTGGTATTATGTTAAAAAAAAAAAAAAAAAAAAAAAGATTGATCTTGTGCTGGATGCTGGTTTCATTTTCCATCTATTTGCAATTTAAAAAATAAAATATTGTCAATTTGTACAGCTAATCCATGCCTCTGCTTTTAAATTATTTATCAGTGTTATTTCAGTTCTATATTGTACAATATCATATTAATAATATCATTAACTTTCTAGTGTTTCTAATGTAACAGTAGTTTTGTGCCAGGCCCACCAACTGTAATTCATTTGACTTTATTTCTTAAATACTTTCTCTTTCATTTTTGCACGGCAGTTTTATATGAATACCCGTGAGCCTTGGCTTTGTTTGTTATGGAAAAGTGCAAGTCAGAGAAGTGAATCAGAACAGTATTGAATTGCCCCTACATTTTTTAAAAGTCAATTAGAATAAGCCAAAGACTGTTTTTCCCCAGCAGTATAATCTTGAGCCTCTTGAGTTTAAAGCCCAATGATTGGAAGTTACTTTCCAAAAGTTACACTGAGTTGTAATTAGTTTGGGAGAGTGCACTAATAACTGTTAAATTGGTTCCTGTTGGTAGGAAACAGGATCAGCATTGTTTTGACCATCATTCTAAATCAAGCTCGCTCTCAGTGGACGTATATTATAGAATCACTGTTGCTTCCTTTTCTCTGGGCCTAAAGGAATCATAATTCTTCACATGGTGACAGGGCTTTTTCACACCAGTGTCAAAGGGATTGTTCTTACAGGGCATTTACTGAAATGGCCAATGCTGTCTTTGTGAGGGGGATGAGAGTAACAAGTTCCAATCTCATGCCAGTGGAATGAGCACTCTCTTGTACTATCTCCATAAATTGTCTAGTTTTGCAAATAAAGTGAAAGGTTAAAGGTGAGTTCTAGTTTACAGTAACCTTGTTTATTTGCCATTAACATGCAGTCTTCAGTAACATTACTTTTTAATGGCAGTATGCTTGTACAATGCAGCAAGTTATTTTTAAAAGTACTCTGTAACTGGGAGAATAGTTTTGTGTTATCAATACAAAGCTCATTTTTTTTGGCCTGTGTACATTAGTTATATGTCCATGCAGTCTGCTGTACATTTACCTCTGCATATATTGACTTTACCTGACTGCATTGCAGGTGTAGTGGTAGAGTCTCCTCCACCATGTAACTAGCAACAAGCTTGTTAATCTCCCTCAGAGTGACAGCTTTAGCTAAAAGGTAGCCATTGCAGTCACTGAGCTGTAACACTGACAACATTTTCTTCTGTAGCATGTCACATCACCATAGTTGTGTAGCTGTATTTAGCTTGCTGGTGCTCCTTCAAAAAGGAAAAAAAAAGTTAATTAGAGCTTCTTAGCAGCTGACACTTGTTATCACAACATAATGCAGATACAGCTGTGATCAGAAGGTTACATACATTAATCTTGAACAAGAATATCATGGTAACTTGGGGCTTTTAATCTTTTTGAACTGTTCTTTTTCCAGGATGGGATAATTGTACAACATTCACCTTTAATGACTTAAATGAAGAAACAAGAATTGGGTGCACAATTTATTTAGGATTTCCTCTAATCCACACAGCGTCAGTTCATCTTGGGAATGACATACACAAGTCCTGCACAGTGGTCAGAGGGATTTTAAGCCATTCTTCTTGCAGGATAGTGGCCAGGTCACAACGTGATGCTGGTGGAGGAAAACATTTCCTGACTCGCTCCTCCAAAACACCCCAAAGTGGCTCAGATCTGGTGACTGTGCAGGCCATGGGAGATGTTGAACTTCACTTTCATGTTCATCAAACCAATCTTTCACCAGTCTTGCTGTGTGTATTGGTGCATTGTCATCCTGATACACGGCACCGCCTTCAGGATACAATGTTTGAACCATTGGATGCACATGGTCCTCCAGAATGGTTCGGTAGTCCTTGGCAGTGACGCGTCCATCTAGCACAAGTGTTGGGCCAAGGGAATGCCATGATATGGCAGCCCAAACCATCACTGATCCACCCCCATGCTTCACCCTTGGCATGCAACAGTCTGGGTGGTACGCTTCTTTGGGGCTTCTCCACACCGTAACTCTCCCAGATGTGGGGAAAACAGTAAAGGTGGACTCATCAGAGAACAATACATGTTTCACATTGTCCACAGCCCAAGATTTGCGCTCCTTGCACCATTGAAACCGATGTTTGGCATTGGCACGAGTGACCAAAGGTTTGGCTATGGCAGCCCGGCCGTGTATATTGACCCTGTGGAGCTCCCGACGGACAGTTTTGGTGGAAACAGGAGAGCTGAGGTGCACATTTAATTGGGCAGCCGTGGTTTTATGTTCTTTGGATACAATCTGGGTTAGCACCCGAAACATCCCTTTCAGACAGCTTCCTCTTGTGTCCACAGTTAATCCTGTTGGATGTGGTTCGTCCTTCTTGGTGGTATGCTGACATTACCCTGGATACCGTGGCTCTTGATACATCACAAAGACTTGCTGTCTTGGTCACAGATGCGCCAGCAAGACGTGCACCAACAATTTGTCCTCTTTGAACTCTGGTATGTCACCCATAATGTTGTGTGCATTGCAATATTTTGAGCCAAACTGTGCTCTTACCCTGCTAATTGAACCTTCACACTCTGCTCTTACTGGTGCAATGTGCAATTAATGAAGATTGGCCACCAGGCTGGTCCAATTTAGCCATGAAACCTCCCACACTAAAATGACAGGTGCTTCAGTTTCATTGTCCATCCCCTGTGTATATATATAGATATATAGATATACATATCTATATATAATTTTTTTTAATTATAATATAATATAATATAAAAAAAACTCTGTTTACCTCCAGTGTAGATGTAGAAATCTCAGCCATTTGTCAAAACATGGGAAAGGTATGAAAAGTATATGCTTGACTAAATGATGATTAAATGGTAAACAGTGTGCATTATTTGTGCTCTGGGTGGTGTGTTGCTGTTTCATGCTGTGCAACTTTAACGCTGATATGAGCTTGTACATTTCCCAAGCTGGAAAAAAAAAATCAGTTGAAAATTGGCTTCACATTGTCACACAAACATCGACCCAAACCCATTAATGCTGTTATTTGTTTAGAGGCTGATGAAGGTATTAAGGCAGCAGTGGAGAGGAAATAAGGTAGTAAATGAGTGGAAGGTTGGCTGTTATCTGCTCAGTATGAAGCAAACAGCACAGAGAGAGGACATAGAAGATTGAATTTGCTGAAAATAAACTATACGAGTCTGTATTGTCAACAGCCCAAATCTGAGACATTTTTTTATTTACCTCATGCTTGTGCTGAGATAATCAAGTAAACTGTGGCGTCACAAACATCCAGACTGCAGTTCCTCCTCTCCCACAAAACTACAGCTCGCCGCTTCATCTAAGATTTGGAAAGACAAACAGTTATTGAAATGGAATCAAGCCATTTTCTTTGTTGCAGTTGCCTGTTGACAGTGACAATATAAGTTTAGCTTAACAGAAAAAGGTTTCTGCACTGCATGCAACTCTTATATGGGAAAGTCACAGTGTGGTCATTGCAACCATGCTGATAGCAAAGATGATAAACACCAGCAGGACTAAGAAAAAAAACTCAGCATGTCCAACGTATTCTCATCCGAGGGTGTTAAATACTGCTGCTTGGTTGCAAAGATGTGCACAGGGAGCCCTTTGGTCTTGCTGTTTTGATGCAGCAGCTACCTTAAGATAAAGAAGTCTTTTTTTTTCATGTAAAGTGCATTAAAGTCCACATTAGCGAGTTAGGAGCTGGCAGGCTGAAAAATGACACTCACTCAGGGTATTTAAAAGTGACTGTGATGTCATGTGAGTGAGAGATGACTGCCGTAATTTGGTGTGCCTCATATTTCTGATGACAACAGCTTTAGCAAAATTGCAATATGTAACTTCTTGGAGAAGAAAATGAATAACACACACACAATTTTCTGTCACCAGTATTTTTTTTTTTTTACTTTTCCATGACATTTATCTTTACTCTGACTTTAACCCCAACCCTTTCATGTGTTATTCATTGCCATGAAATTAAGTTAAAATTTAACACAAAATATGCCAGAACTACTGAGGTCACTAATTGCAGTTAGATCATTAATTATGACAGTTAGTGCACCTAAATGGACGAATGTGATAAGATGGCAACTCTATATGAATAATTAAAAAAAAAAGTTGTACCATAAGAAATTTAATTATTTACCAGTCATTACAATCCATTCAATAATTCAGTTCAATTCAATTAAATTTTATTTATATAGCACCAAATCACAACAAACAGTAGCTTAAAGACACTTTATATTGTAAGGTAAAGGCCCTGCTGTCATGACGGGCAGTGTGACAGGCAGAGTAAGTCCCCAAAGCAGGACTCCGTAACCAGAAGTTAATTAAAATGCCTTTATTTGTTGAGACCAAAACCAAAGGGAAAAATCCTTCCTGGGCAAAACAAGGCTAGAATCCTGAACACAGAATAGCCTTGGCAAGACATGAAACAACAAACACACCACCACATAGGAGACAGGCAACAACAACCTGACAAAGAACTGACAAGAACACAGACAATATATACACACTAGGTATAGACAATGGGAAACAGCTGGGAGGGAAACAAAGGAAACAAAACTAAACCCAAAGCACAAGGACCAGGACACACCAAAATAAAACAGGAAGTGGAAACACAGACCAGGACACAAGAACTTGACATAAAAAGTACAGAGGGTAAACACTACACACACACAACATCTGCTCAACCTGAGATACAAATATCCAAAACCAAAAAATAAACCATAAAACCGTGAATCCAAATATGAAACAACCTAATACACTAAACAGAATATTAAAGAACACAAAACGCTGGGCCACAGCCCAGCACCATGACAGCAACAATAATTACAGAGAAAACTCCACAGTCAAAATAACCCTCTTTGAGCAAGCACTTTGCAACAGTGGGAAGGAAAAACTCCCTTTTAACAGGAAGAAACCAACAGATCCAGGCTCAGGGAGGGGCAGTCATCTGCTGTGACCGGTTGGGGGTGACAGGGCAAAAAGACATGCTGTGGAAGAGAGCCAGAGATTAATAATAACAAATGATTAAATGCAGAGTGATGTATCAGCAGAGTAAAAAGAGATGAATGAAAAGAAACACTCAGTGCATCATGGGAACCCCTCCCAGCAGCCTAGGCCTATTGCAGCATAACTAAGGGGTGGTTCAGGGTCACCTGATCCAGCCCTAACTATAAGCTTTATCATAAAGGAAAGTCTTAAGCCTAATCTTAAAAATAGAGAGGGTGTCTGTCTCCCAAATCCAAGCTGGGAGCTGGTTCCACAGAAGAGGGGCCTGAAAGCTGAAGGCTCTGCCTCCCATTCTACTCTTAAGTATCCTAGGAACCACAAGTAAGCCAGCAGTCTGAGAGCAAAGTGCTCTATCGGCGTGATGTGGTACTATGAGGTCTTTTAGATAAGATGGGGCCTGGTTATTTTAAATCTTGTATGTGAGAAGAATGATTTAATTTAATTTCAGTTCTGGATTTAACAGGGAGCCAATGACGAGAAACTAATATGGGAGAAATATGCTCTCTCATTCTAGTCCCTGTCAGTACTCTAGCTGCAGTATTTTGGATCCGCTGAAGGCTTTTCAGAGAGCTTTTAGGACAGCGTGATAATAATGAATTACAATAATCCAGCCTAGAAGTAAGAAATACATGAATTAGCTTTTCAGCATCACTCTGAGACAAGATGTTTCTAATTTTAGAAATGATGTGCAAATGCACAGCCATTATGTTAGGAAAAAACTATAGCTAAAGCTGAGTGTTTGCTGACGCCAGCCCAGCAGCCACAGCCTGATCTTCAATACCTTCAATCACTATACTATACAGAGCTGCCATAGATTTTGCCTTTGGCCTTTGGCTAGGCCTAGTGTATGTTTTTTCCTCTTTGTTGCTATGCAGGTTCCTGGTAGTAGAAGATAACCAGGGCAGCTGAGAGTGCCTGACCAGTCTCTCTGCAGTATTTAAGAGCTGGCTGTCTTACTCTTTGCCCTCTCTCATTTGCTTCATCCACCCAGCATCATGATCCTTGTTTGGTTTTTATCTGCATTGTTACTTTAGGTTTTACACCATATCCTTAATGTTCAAACACTCATCCAACTGTTTGTTTAATAAATTCCAAACCCTGACAATGGCCTCACCCTGTAACAAAACATCAGTGAGGTAGTTTGCATATTCTGACTGTTTATGGTGTTTTGTGAAGAAATGACAGAAAAAAATGAAAGCTCCCCCTCTTTCTCTAACCAAAACAGCTGCCTGTTGCTGTTTGCCACTTTGTATTTTGCTCCTAAAATGTGATCTGTGGCTTCCCTGGCAGAGAATAATCCTTCTAGTGCCCAGGTAGCATGAGGATTCAATTTAGACTCTGTACCCCAATTAGTAGTGAGGTGATGCCACTCAGCTTGTGATTTAGGTTGTTAAGATATGTGTACACTTGCATAAGCATTCAGCTTTCAGTCTGATCTAATCAAACATAGGGTTGTGAGTTTGACAGCCACCTTCTCTGCTATCAGACAGCGAGCCACCTCACACTGTGCCTGTAATCACTGGACAGGATTCTTAAACAGTAGCAATCTGACACAAAGCCTTTTTCACTCACAAAGTTTTCATTTCTCTTTCAGTCTCAACGGCTTTTTCTCTCCATCTGTGATCAGGCAGAAACTGAGTCCTGAAGTCAATACAAATGTAGGTTAACTTAGAGAAAATCTGACTCTACTGAAGGTACCAGGAAAACATGTATTTTTTGATACAGTACGCCACATGGTTCACCAAACTGAACTAAATGTAAATGGACCTTTGGACCAGACTGTCCTTGTTGGCTCATCACAGCGTCTGTGATTTGGCTTTGCTGCATTTTTAGGAATGCCCAGTGAAAGAATTCCAGAAGCTGCCTAGAGATGGACTCCTGCTGGAAAACAAAAGAGGGGCATACTTCAGACCATGGGGTGGAGAACAGTGATGGCAAAGTTGGAAGAGATGGAACTTTCGTGGGTGAAGCGTGTGCTCAAGTCCAAGACTGTGTCAAGTGGTGAAAACTCCTTGCAGCCATGTGTTCCACTGCAGAGAATCTGTAAAATATGGATATAGCTCTTTTTTTTTAGCACCGCTGTGATGCTGTTTATAGCCATAGCAGTGTTCTGAGCTAAAGTCGCTTATTGGCATCAGACAACCGCAGCAATCCTTTCAGTAGTCTGGACTAGCATTTTGAGGCCAGAAATTTCACATTTTAGCTATGTTTTGGCTTGTTTTGTTTTGTTTAGATTTTGAGCCAGAAGTCAGTAAAATATCAAATAATACCAGAATTTAACATGTACCTACCTGTATAATGCACCCCTATTTCTATTGATGCACCTAGCTAATTGTGCTAGCTAGAAATAACTTATAATACAATGCTGTATATTCTCTAATTAAAACATGCCATTTAATTTACTCTGAGTAGCGCATACTTCTTGGAACATCTTTTAGTGCATAACCACTGAGCGAGTTATGCTATTTGTCAGGAAAAACACATTTAAAAAGCTCCAAAAAGATCCAGCACCACACATGCAATAGAACGGTTCACTTTAGTGGTTCATATAAGCTGAGCCATGCCTAGCAGACAGGTCAGTGCCACTGCCGGTGCCTGAAGCTGTAGCTGTGAATTGAAGTGGCCACATCCTTAATCATGTGTCAGCTTGAAATTAATCATCTGTATATTTGTCACAAACAGTGGGGACTGACCCCCTTTTGAAGCAGGCCATTAGAAGAACTGCAATTTTTGGCATTTTTGGCTTAATTTTTAATCCTCTTTCACCCATTTGAAATGTGAATGACCATTTTTCCAGAAGTGTATTTGTGAGGTCAGACACTTATGTTGGACAAGAAAACATGGCTTAGAGTCTCCATTCATGTATATCGAGTTGAGGTCAAGACTGTGTGCAGGCCAGTCAAGTTCTTCCACACCAAATTCACTCATCCATGTCTTTATGGACCTGCTTTGTGTACTGGTGCGCTGTGATGGTCATGTTAGAACAGGAAGGGGCCATCCCCAAACCCATAAAATTGGGAGCATGAAATTGTCTAAAATGTCTTGATATGCTGAAGCATTAAGAGATCCTTTCACTGGAATTAAGGGACTGAATAGAATTCCTGAAAAACAACCCTCGACTATAATCCCCCCCTCTACCAAACTTGCCAGAGTGCAGTCAGACAAGTATCTTTCTCCTGGCAACTGCCAAACCCAGATTTGTCCATCGGATTGCCAGACTGAGAAGCGTGATTCATCACTCCAGAGAATACGTCTCCACTGCTCTAGGGTCCAGTGGTGGCGTGCTTTACACCACTGCATCTGACACTTTGCATTGGACTTGGTGATGTAAGGCTTGGATGTAGCTGATCTTCCATGAAAACCCATTCCATGAAGCTCTCTGTGCACTGTTCTTGAGCTAATCTGAAGGCTACATGAAGTTTGGAGGTCTGTAGCGATGGAAAGTTGGTGACCTCTGCGCACCATGCAACTCAGCAGCCGCTGACCCTGCTCTGTGATTTTATGTGGCCTATCAGTTCGTGGCTGATTGCTGTTGATCCCAATCGCTTCCACTTTGTTATAAGACCACTAACAGTTGACTGTGGAATATTTAGTTGTGAGGAAATTTCATGACTGGACCTGTTGCTCAGGTGGCATCCTATCACGGTACCACACTGGAAATCACTGAGCTCCTGAGAGCGACCCATTCTTTCACAAATGTTTGTAGAAGCAGTCTGCATGCCTAGGTGCTTGATTAATACACCTGTGGCCATGGAAGTGATTGAAACACCTGAATTCAATGATTTGGAAGGGTTAGTGAATACTTTTGGCAATATAGTACAATTGAAGGTGTGATCAGTGTTCAGTTACCCCACCCCCACCCACCAACCCATTTTATACAGATCTAATCTCTTTTGAAAAAATGATAAAAGGTTAAAAAAGGACTCCAAGAGATGCAACCAACATGTAGGAAAATGTATTTAAAATCCTGAACACAGATATTTAAAGCACTGGCAAGACTGACGGTTACATCATTCACCTCTAAGTGGAATGTCATAATTTTGGCAGCTTGGCTGAGCCAGCATTAGCTTGAAACAGATTTGAATGAAGGAGGGAGCTGGCTTTCTTGGTATCCGAGGAGACAGCTCCACCCACCCCCCCACCCCCCCCAAAAAAAAAAAAAACTGGAGGCAGATACCAGAACTGAAATGCATTTGAGTGCAAGCCGGGGGAAGCAATGGTAGAAAAACAAATGTGACATCTTGTGTTATTGTTGCTGTGCCCACACGTGTCGCTGTCAGTTCATGTCAGGGCTGGAAAACTGACTGCAGAAATTAGATATGAGTGGTTACTCTGAATTGAGCACGAAGGGTGGCAGTGGAAATGAGGCTGTACATGTCTTTAGCCCAAAACTATTTGCAATGTCTTCTTGCCTTTATCTGTTCAATATTTTATCCACCTGTGTTCCCCTGCCTCTCTGTCTAAATTCCACTTGTTGCCACCATTTTTCTGTCTTTATTCCTTTGTCTGGTGTCTGGATCTTTTTCTGTGACACACATTTTCCATCTTCTTTTCACTTTCTGTCCCCATTTTTGGCTGTCTTTTTCATTCAGGGTCCTCATTTTAGCCCAATGAATTGATCAGCTCTATTAAATACAGATTAGAGCGTTTGTGAATTTTTCTGAAATGCAGATCCTCATTTCCTGACATGCCTTCCCATTTTTCTGTGTTCATGTACAGGACTATTTCAGTGGTCCACTCAAATTTCTTTGTATTTGCTGGAAAACATTTCACAAGCTTTTTTCCTGTCATATCAGTTATGATTTGTCACAAATTCTGCAGCAAAGTATTAAAAGTCCCTGAACCCAAATTTGAAAAAAGAGTGAGTGATTGTGGGGATTGTTAAAGTGCATCACTTCACCTTTTCATCTCCCCTTCTCCTCCCCATATCTAATTTTCTCTGCTGTCCATTATTATCTCTCTTCTCATCACCTCTGCTCAGCAATCTGAAAATGTGCTCATCCCCCACTTTAGGTTTTTTTTCTTTTCTTTTTTTTGCCACTTTAATCTCTTGTCTATTTGTACTTGCTTTAATAGCTTCTATCTGACTTTGTCCCTAGCAGATAGGAAAGATTAGGAATATGTGTAGAATTTTAAAATGAATCTCATGGAGTAAAACAGTCTTTGAATACTAAATAAACAAGTTGGCCTTCACACATTAACATGTGGGACAGATGTGAACTGCGGATATTTATATAGAGAATCTCTGTTTTCTTTTCAGTGAGAATTGAGGTACCTGTCAGCTCATTCACACATTCACACACACAGATGTTTGAACGCACAGTGAGCTACAATGCAAGGTGGTGGCCCAACCATCAGTGTGGAGTAGTGTGGAGCTCAGAATATTGCTCAAGTAACTGCTATTCCACTGCCACACACTGGTGCCTAATACAGGTTACTGGAAGTAAAAGCTTTCCCCCACATGGTAAGCATCATTGGCTATGGAAGGGACTACAGGCAACAGATGATTGGCGCACAGGCAATTTCATCTTCTTATTTTCTTGCTCCAGAAATTACCCAATTTACACCATGTAATGCCATGTAAATGTTCAGTTTTAAAACATGTCCAAATGTAAGCTGGCAATGAAAAGGTAAAAAAGGCTTAATTTACTCCAAACTCGCATCATATGAGTGAAACCATATCAGCACATGGGCAGAATGAGTCCAACCAATAACTCTGTAATATTTGTGGACAGCTGGTTCTGCTAGCTGAGCAACAACCACCATTATTACTATTACCTCACCCCAACCCTTATCTTAACCTTAACCAAAAACCCTCATCCTAAGAGAAGAAAAAGATCTCAGTACTTTAACTTTGTGGGGAGCAAATTTCTGTGTTTCCATATTGTCAGTCAAAGGCTGAAGATGGAAAGTAACTTTGCAGAAAAAGTTATTCAACCCTCAGGCTAATGCAGTATCACAGAATATATATTTCATTTATTTAAAAAAAAAAAGGAAGGTAAAGGCATGTCACTGATAACGTTTGGTTGCATACTTGACATAAACAAATTAAAGGCTGGCTTTCAAACATAGTCCAGAGATAAAACATTTCAGTCTGGCTGTAGCTGTTTATGTTATCCTTGAAAAAGTTTCACTATAACAAAAAATTTCTTGACAGTCAGCTGGAGCCTTTCTGTACAGAGTTTGCGTGCTCTCCTTGTGCCCGTGTGGGTTCTCTCCAGATAGTCCGGCTTTCTCCCACAGTCCAGACATGCTCGTCGGGTTAATTGGTGATAGTGAGTTGGCTGTAAGTCTGAATCTCAGCAGTGTACGCCCTGACCAGATGCAGGGTGTACACTGAACTTTCGGACATCTGTCACTGTCTTTGGCTTTGCGCGTTTCTGCTGTTTGCACAGCGTGGTCTGACCTCACAGTTTGACTTTCTGAAGCCTGGTTGCAACTATTTTTCTATTTTTGTTGTTTAATGGTCTCTGGCAAACAGCTTGCAACATATAACTGCATTACATCATCTTTGGGTGGTGGTAGTGCATTGCTAAACTATGCATTGGTAAAAAATAATGGAAGATATAGATTTTGTCGTTGTTGTTGTGTTTTTTTTATTTATTTTTTTTACAAAGAAAGATGCATGAAACTTTTTTAAATTAATGACTATTCAAACATTTGTAAATCGTGCACATCTTTATTTAAGTGGTGCTTATATTGCAGTGTTTGCGGGTGTAGAGGAAGTTCTAGTACATTAGGTAAAATGTGATCTCAACTATGTTTAAATCTCTCTCTTTTTTGAAGCCTCTCTTTTCTGGCAGGTTTTGCAAGCAGAATTATGATCTGAATTCACTGTTATGTCAAATTTATTTGCTCTTCCAAGATGAGTTCTATAGATTCTTTATGGGCTTCTCTTGTTAGTATTTTTCCTTTTATTTTAATTATTTATTTGTGTTATTTTTCGCATAAATGTATATGTATTGTAGCAATGCCAGAGTTGACAGGCGGGGAAAAGGGAAAGAAAGAAAAAAGAAAAAGGGAGAAAAAAATAGGAAGAAAAAGATAAGATGACAGCGAGGACAGTAGAAAACCACAATGGTTCACCAACTGCGGCACCTGTTAAAAAAGAAGAAACATATAATAAACAAACAGTGCCTGGACAAAAAATACATAAGTAAATGTGGAAAAAAAACAAAACAAAACGTGGCTACACAAACCAACAATCCTTTTGTGTTCTGGTGTGTGTTTGCTTGTGTGAGTAAGAGTGTGAATGTCTGTGTCACGAAATGTACTTACTAATGAGGGCAGAAAGCCGCAGCAACGCCCCCCAGAAACCAGAGGCATGTAGAGATAGATCGAGGCTTGGATTAAATTGATTTGGAGTAAAATATGACAAATTACAGTTTAACAGTTTATGAATAAAGGACCAATATCTTCTGTAGCTGAGGTAAATAAAGGTTATTATTTGATAAATTTGTTGTTATTTGAGAAAATGTGATGGTGAAATTCACCCTTACTGCCTCCATAGGAAGCCATTGGAAATGTAGCAGCCAGGTGCTGTTAGGTGATCATAATCAAATGCACTTGGTCATCAGCAAGTGTTTCCACCTCTGTAAAAGCAGCCACTCTGGCAGTTTGCTGATCTGGACCGTTCAGCTGTGTATTAACATTGTGTTAATGCCACAATGCTCAGAGACATCCCAGGAGTGGATAACTCGGAGCATTTCACATACTGAGGAAATTCACAACAAGCTTGGACTATCAAACACTCAGAGGAATTATAAAAAAATCTAAGAGTTACATCTGAGACTCTACAGGCCTCAGTTAGCATGTTAAACTTCATGGCAATACAATCTGAAGAATACTCAGGTATGGTGTTTTTGGGTGCCAGAAGAAAGCCTCCTCTCTCTATAGCAAACATAGCACCACAGCTTAGGTTTGTAAAGTTGCATCTGAAAAAACACTAGACTTCAGGAACAATGTATTTTCAATGGACAAGACCAAATTGGAGATGTGGCACCATGCATTATGGCCAAATGTCTGGTGAAAACCAAAGAAAGTTTGTAGTTGACTCAAAGTATTCTAGAGTCAGATGTGAGGCCATCTGTCCAACAACTAAAGGGTCACGCAACATGACAATAATCCCAAGCACAGCCGCAAATCCACAACAGAATGGCTGAAAAAAGAAAAGATTCAAGGTGTTGTAAAGACCCAGTCAAAGTCCAGACCTCAACCTCATTAAAATGCTGTGGTGAAACCTTAAGAGGGTAGTGCATAAACAAATGTCTCCAAACCTCAATGAACTGAAACCATGTTGTAAAGAAGAGTTGGCCAATATTCCTCCACAATGATGTGAGAGACTGATAAAGTCATACAGAAAATGATTATTTCAAGTTATTGCTCTTAAAGGTGGTTCAGTAAGTTACTGAATCATGGGATGTACTTAGTTTTTCACAGGACTGCACAGAGTCCTGCAAAAGCCCAATGGCTGTCCATTATAACAAAACTGGACATGGGAATCCCACCTCTTTGAAAGCAGCTGCTTTAGAAGTAACACGTAGTCGTATTAGAGGCGGTGACAGACTTAAAAAAGATTCTGGACTGTACCTTTACAGGCTACTAAGCCTCCTGGGCTTAATGACGAGGTGGATTTTCTGCCATTCTATGATAATTCAGTGCCATTAAGACAGTTTTTTAGCAACTGTGATTTATTCACTTAGAGTTTGCTTAACATTTTGAAGATTTTTTTTTTTTTACTTCAGCATAGGTTTGCTTGATGTTATAAAGCTGCAAATGCAGGGTTTCCCTCTGTACTAGCCAACTCTGTCTTATAGACTCAGTTCTGAGCTTTAGATATCAGGTTGTATTATATGGCATTAAGTTATGACTAGCAAAATAGAATTGCTTATTCTTGTACACAGTATATGATTATATGTCCCTTTTAATGGTTGAATAATTTCTTTTTAATTCTAATCTATTGCATTCTTTCCCAGATCATCTTGTATTATCACTCAATTTTCTGGAGAACAAGCAAGTTGAGTTTAGTTGAGTTTTTTTTATCATTGCTTTGATGTATGTGGGCCTTTGTCTTTTGGTAAAATAAGTTTATTTTTGGAGCAAGTTGCAAAAGGGAGTGTGCCTCGGTAACACTTCTTTGGTACTGAGTCCTGTAAAAACTTTCTTTTTCACACAACTGCACATTATCGCATTTGATATTGCAGCATACACTAAAAACTGGAAATGGGAATAGTGTAGCAGCAATTGGTTTTCATACCAAAAATACTGTTATTCTTGAAAGAGTTCTTTTTTTTTTAATTAAAGATTACGTTATTTGAATGTAGTAGGACTGGTACTTTGGGTGCGGTTAGAGGTACACCAAAGTGATCTCACAGTAGACTTACAGAGATGCTAAATTAGTGAAGCAAAATAAGGGCCTAATCTACTGAAGGTTATGAAGATTTAAAGTTTTAGAGGCTAATATCTTTCAAACCCAAGCAGTTATTGAGAATATAACAGATATAAGCTGCTTTAACACAGGACAAACACAAAAAGACAAACAACCATTGGCAATTTAGTTAGCCTAAACCCACAAAGTGCCTTGCATTAGACTGGTGACCTGTCCACGGTGTGTCCTGAGGATATGGCAGCTGGGTCCCCCCCCCCCAACACACACCCACACACACCCACACACACCCACACACACACGGGTCCAGACATCAATAAATATGTCACTACCCAGAAAGCGTCTGACCCCCTGGCGGTAAGATAAAGGACCATCTCTGTCAGAATTACTAATAGAAAAACAGCAAGGAAATACAGTAGCCTAAAATCTAATTTCAAGCCTTAAGCAACCTCAAGCTGTAGAACTATCCACCCCCATGACACTTAAACTGGCCCTGTTAAATATAAGATCTCTATCAGCAAAGGGACTTTTAGTTAATGACTTCATTACTGAGAATAACATTGATGTTATTTTTTCACAGAAACATGGTTAGATGACAACAATGAAACACCTGTACTCATTGAATCAGCACTCCCTAATTACAATTTTTTAAATGAAAATTGAAAGAACAAGAGGGGTGGAGGAGTTGCTGTAATTTTTCAGGATTCACTAAACTGTAAAAAGGTTTCCCTGGGCAACTTTGACTCTTTTGAATACTTGGGAATTGAAGCAAAAGGCCACAAACGAACTCTGACACTAACCCTACACAAAACCCCAAAATATGTGGCAAATTTTTTCAATGACTTTAGTGAACTTCTATCTATGATATGCACTGATTATGATTATTTAATAATTATGGTAGACTTTAACATTCATGTTGACAGCACAATAGACAGAGAGGCAAAAAAGCTGAATGATGTACTTCAAAACTTTGGTTTGCCTCAACATGTTAAACAGCCAACACATAATTTGGGACACACTCTAGATCTGATTATCACCAAGGGTGTAAATATCTCCAAGGTCTCTGTTACTGATGTCATTCTGTCTGATCATTTTCCTGTTGTTTTTGAAAGTACAATCTATGTTGAATGGCTTAGAGAAACAGATGTTATCACAAAACGCTTGTTTACAGACAGCACAGCTGAAACTTTTAGTCAATTCTACTCCTCTACTTCACTTCCATGCTGTAAACCAGTAGAGGAACTGGTATATAACTTATTCTCCAAAATCTCAGATATAACGGATTCCATTGCCCCTATTAAAATGAAAATTGTGTCTGGTAGAAAGAAATCGCCGTGGATAAACACTCCACTTGTAAGAATAGAAAAAAGCCTTTCTCGAAAGGCTGAACGTAAATGGCGTAAAAATCAACTTCACGTTTACTATGAAGTTTACAAAGAAAGGCTGCGAAGCTATCACTGTTCGTTAAAACATGCAAGGGAAATAATTTTTGTGGAAATCATAAACAAAAACATTATCGACACCCGTGCCCTGTTTGCCACAGCTGACAGGTTGACAAAACCACCTGTGACTTTACCACCTGAACTCCACTCTACCAAGGCCTGCCATGAATTTGCCAACTTTTTTACAGAGAAAATAACAAAAATTAGAGGATTAATCTGCTCATCCACACCAATCCCAATAATGATGCGATGCCCAAACATAACTAAGGCAGAGAAAATGGCTGTATTTCACCAACTCCAACAATAAAAAATTTTAAAACAACTAAGCTCATCCTCCTGCTGTCTTGATATCCTCCCTACAACCTTCCTTAAGAAATTTCTGCCTGTCATTGCATTTGACCTGATTCAAATAGTAAACTCATCCCTCTCATCAGGTGTTTTCCCCCAGGCTCTAAAAACAGCAGTTATCAAACCACTGTTAAAAAAGAACAATCTGGATACAGGGGTTGGACAATGAAACTGAAACACCTGGTTTTAGACCACAATAATTTATTAGTATGGTGTAGGGCCTCCTTTTGCGGCCAATACAGCGTCAGTTCGTCTTGGGAATGACATGTACAAGTCCTGCACAGTGGTCAGAGGGATTTTAAGCCATTCTTCTTGCAGGATAGTGGCCAGGTCACAATGTGATGCTGGTGGAGGAAAACGAGACTCGCTCCTCCAAAACACCCCAAAGTGGCTCAATAATATTTAGATCTGGTGACCATGGGAGATGTTGAACTTCACTTTCATATTGTTCACATTGTCCAAAGCTCAAGATTTGCGCTCCTTGCACCATTGAAACTGACGTTTGGCATTGGCACGAGTGACCAAAGGTTTGGCTATAGCAACCCGGCCGTGTATATTGACCCTGTGGAGCTCCCGACGGACAGTTTTGATGGAAACCGGAGAGTTGAGGTGCACATTTAATTCTGCCGTGATCTGGGCAGCCGTGGTTTTATGTTCTTTGGATACAATCCAGGTTAGCACCCGAACATCCCTTTCAGACAGCTTCCTCTTGCGTCCACAGTTAATCCTGTTGGATGTGATTCGTCCTTCTTGGTGGTATGCTGACATTACCCTGGATACCGTGGCTCTTGATACATCACAAAGACTTGCTGTCTTGGTCACAGATGCGCCAGCAAGACGTGCACCAACAATTTGTCCTCTTTTGAACTCTGGTATGTCACCCATAATGTTGTGTGCATTGCAATATTTTGAGCCAAACTGTGCTCTTACACTGCTAATTGAACCTTCACACTCTGCTCTTACTGGTGCAATGTGAAATTAATGAAGATTGACCACCAGGCTGGTCCAATTTAGCCATGAAACCTCCCACACTAAAATGACGTGTTTCAGTTTCATTGTCCAACCCCTGTAAATGACTATTGCAAAATTACAGACCAATCTCTAACCTTCCATTCAGTCAAATGTGCAGTACCCCAAGGTTCAATCCTAGGACCCCTTCTATTTAATATCTACATGCTCCCACTAGCTCAGATTATAACAAGTAATAAGATTACTTATCATAACTATGCAGATGATACACAGCTTAGAGTTGCCTTTGATTAGTAGCCCGCAAACAAATCTGGGTGAAAGTTGCTCTAAACAAAATATCTTATTACACATTGACCATCTCCCTATGATTATCATGTGTATCTGCTTGATGGTTTAATGATTTTGTGTGATGCTTCTGATTTTTTGATGATTTGCTGTGTACCTGATTGATGTTTCTAATGTTTTTAATGATTTTAATGATGTTCTTACAATGTAAAGCACTTTGAATTGCCTTGCCGCTGAAATGTGCTATACAAATAAATTTTTAGTTACTTACTTAATTACTTACACACACACTAAAAACCTTGAATTGGGTAAGTGGAAGAAATGAATGGATGGATGGATAAGCAGCTTTCAAAGATTTTTTTTTGTACATTTATCCTTGGCCACCTCCGTACTTTTTTTTTTCCAGACACAAATTCACTTGATAACTGAAAAATCTGCTAAAAGTATGACAATAAGGCTAGAGAAAGTCCTAGTCATCATAACAATTTGGCTATTCATTTAAACTCATTGAATAAAAGCTCCAAGATTAGGCAACTAAACTTGGACTACTGCCAAAACTGCTCTCAGAATAAATCTTCCTGCTTTTACTTTCCAGGCTCTTCAAATGTCAAAATGCTTCCTACCTGTTTCTAGTTGTGTAATCCTTTCATGCTGGGAAAAAGGATTAGTCACTTCTCGAGTCATTACCATATGTAGACGTCACACCCCTTTTCCAGTATTTCACCAGACTCTGCTCAGTGTGCTCATCCAGACTCGGACACAGTATTGCTCTTTCACTTCTAAGACTTTTTTCTCATCTCTGTTCTTTTAAGCAGCTAAGATGATGATGAATGTTGTTGTCATTTCTCTACATAGAAGAAGAATCGATGCAAAATCGGTGCAGTCCTGTCTAGCTTGTTGTATCCCTGCCATGACACAGACACAATGACCTGCATGAGAATCACCAATGGGCCGCATTCATCAATCAGAACCAGCTGAGACTGAACAACAACGACAAAAAAAATGAAATCAATTCAGCATCAGTATTTTAGAGTGTGTAATGATTCTAAAAATAAATGTTCTGACCTTTATTTAATCAATGCAGGGAGATAAAACTCACTTTTTTTGTCATTGTCACCTTGGTGCTACAAAGTCCTCAGAGCCCACACGACAGCATCAGGGACCATTCGAGGAAACTATGAGGAATCTCAATGAGGAGCTGCATTCTTGATGTGAAAGCGTTCCTTTCACGCATGTTTTAACGAATCAGGCCATTCAAAGTCAACAAACTGTTGTACTTGAAAATACTATTCTGTCCTTTTTGGTCAATTATGTGTTTTCATTTTTATTTCACTGGCATTTGAAGTATGCTTTAAAAAATGTTCCTGAAACACTTTTGCTACAAAGGTTGAACATGGTTCCATTCTTCATCAAAGAATGGAACCATCAAAGTCATCAAAGACATCATATCCTTATTGGAATAATCCCACAGAAGCATCATTGATTTTTTTTTTTTTTTTAGTCAATCTGTCAGTCGGTGCTGTTGTTTAATTCAAAGTATGTCAGTAATGTATTATATAGCCTTCTCATTAAAGCCCTCAACCAGTCCACCAAAATATTTTTTATCTCTTATTATGTTCAGTTTTAGATCAAGGCCACTATACAGCCAACTCATAATGACCTGTTTCATAAGCCTGCATTTAACAGCTACTGGTAGGATGGGGCATTTCATTAAACCACATTAACTTTGATGTAAAAGCAAAGTAACAGGCTGGGTGAGACATATACAGAAATATATGCAAGAACAAAACTAACTCTCTGACAACTCAATAGCTGTGTGGAAAGTTTCATTTGAAACAAAGAAAAGACCTTTGTTCATGTTTGCCTGTACCACACAGCCCACCCTTCCTACATGAATCTGGCTGCACATAAAAATTAAACTTGCCCTTACAGCTCCATCACCTTGAAATTGGGGTCAAAAAAACAATTTCAGTTTTGTTGCAGTTACACACCTCTTTTTGGTTCAGTGACTTTCTGAAGTCTCTAAATCCACATATCAACAGAGGTATGGAGTTGTCATAGAAAGGGATCAAATATCAAAATAAAGACACATGCTGTAATCTTTGAAGAAAGAAACTGTCTCATGGTAAATGCATGCATGGGCTTCAAGGTATACTCATTAAAATATAAGCTACTCACTCTCCCACCTCAGTATCATCTTTGATGATGCATTCTGTTGGCTCCCTTGGTAGCTTGCAGGTGCTGTTAAGGTGCACTTGTCTATTTAGCTGGGACTGCTAAATTTGTTAAGAACCACAAATTTTAATCCAGAAGGACCAGATTTAATCCATGGATGCATGATTTTGACACATGTGATCGAACTCATACATACAAGTAGAGCGGGGGTCTCACCCCCCCCCCCCCCGCTTCCGGCCCGCAAATTGATGTCAAAAGTATAATACAATTTTTTAAAATTTCACTTTCTCCTCCAATTAAGACAACCATTTCTCGTGTAATTTAAATCAGAGGTCCCCGGGTACTGGTCCATAGGTCATTTGGACTCACTCTTGATGCGTGTCACAACGATGTCACGTGTCACGATGGCGAAATGATTTTGTTGGCGACCCTTCTTTTCATGACGATAACGAGACAATGTCGAGATAAACATGGCTTTTTCATGACTAAAACATGACGAGACGTCAGTGAGTTTTCGTTGATGAGACAAAACTAGACAAGAAGGTTAATGGATGTTCCGTCAGTCATCCATTCTGTCAGTCAAAGTCTAAAACATATCAGTATTGCTGCTGCATCCCATCTATTTTTGGTCACGCCCACCACCTCCATTACTTTAATCCAGGAGTGTTAAACTCAGTCACAGGTCGGGCCAAAACTGAAGCCACAGTCTGAGTCGCGGGCCAAACAGGATTAAAAATAATAATTTTAATCAGTAATATGAATTTGAATGGCCAAAATACAGCAACTTTTTCTCTCAACACTTTAAATAAAATATAAAATTATATTTTCTTGTTATATGTCCATGAAGTCAGCTGGCAAAAAAAATTACCATGAGATCCAGTATTAGAAAGTCCACTTCCCCTGACCAACATGTGGAAACAATGATGCATATTTGGTGAAAAAAGCAACCAGCATGAATGCATCATCTATGTGTATATGATGGGACTGGCAACCACAGAATGGCATTTGTTAGCTAACTATAGCTAATTAGCACTTACCTTTGAAAGTGGACCCTTTCTTGCCCTTCACCTCTGAGTGTGCAGCATTAAATCAGCCTATACTTCTGCACCCTTTCTTCCAAGAGGCAGTGCAAGGGGAAAGATTCTCAATGGGATGTATATAAAAAGCCACTGGTCTGTGACTGAAATTGATGAAAGCAGACTTGCAGAGCCAGATCTGTGCTTGTCAAACAACAGCTACTGACATGATGTATTCTACAAATTAACTGCTTATTTTTCATTTAAGCTGTTTTAAATAATTTTCTTCTATGAAACCCAGATTTCAGAGGTGAGGAAAAGGTTAAGTCAGTGTAATTAAAGCAACGCCAAAGACTCGCAGAGCCTAGAAAAACTGACACATTTCACAATATGCAAAGAATTTATTGTCCAAAAGCAGGAAAATGAGTAAAGAAGCAGCTTAAGCAAATGTCTGAGAATTGCTCACTAAAAAAAAAGAAGCAAAAACAGTAGAATATTAAAAACTTCGGTGCTGATGTTCAACATTCAGAAAAAGCATCTGCACAACAGTGAGCATCAGTGACTCTGACATGGTACCAAAACACAATGTTTTCTAGGAATATACACAGATGTCAATGGTTTGGGGGGAAGCTGAACTGCAGTGTGGCATAGTCTTGATTCAGCATCATAGTTCTTCATTTGCTTTTTATTTGTTTGTGAGTCGCAGAGAAGTAGAGCACAGAGAAGAACCCCATCCTATGTTTGAGTTTAAAAAAAAGAGAAGTTTTTCCTTCTGCCTCCTGACAATGAATTTGCACCTCTGTTTTCTCCCCACAGACGCTCTCACTAACAATGAATCGATCGATGACGGGCGCCGCTTCAGCCCAAGCTCTGTGTCGTTTTGAATTTCATGGACCAACTAAGTGTGTCTGTCTGCGGAGCTTGTTAGTCTGTTTTGAAGTGAGGTCTGACCAGAGATGTATTATCTCTCAGACTGGGGTTGTATTATCCTTCGCTGACCCAAGACGGAGATAATAAGACTGAGGAGCAAAGGGCTGATAGCTGAGAGAGAGAAGAAGGGGGAGCCCATAAGAAACAAACACAATGTTATTTAGTCCTTGGTTCTTTTTTTTTATTATTATTATATTTGCTCATGTGGTGGTAGTGGGGTGTATGTATGTGCATGTTTTGTTTTGTTTGTTTTGTTTTCTTCCCATCTCATGCGTTATTTTATCTGAAGCAATGATACCTTCTTCACATTTTGTTTCATGAAAAAGGTGTTATGATAGGCATGACCAAAGATTTATTTTTCTTCTTTTCCTTTAGGAATAACACATTTATGGGTATCTGTGTAGATGTGTGGCAGTGCGTTTGTGGGTCTTTTTTTTTTTTCAAGTTGTATTGGCTATGTAACTTTCCCATTAGCAAGGACTCTGTGTGTTCAAATGCACAAACCTATGCTTTGAGAACTATGAAACTTGGATGTAACTGATGCTGTAGGTTAATGGCAGCCTCAGCACAGCATTTAATCTATTATTAGACTCAACTGGCTTTTCTCAAAATGTATATGAGCCCATCCACCACTTTAATCACACTCTGGATCTTCTTCTGACATATGGCAAAGAAACTGAACATGAACATTGTCCCTGAAAACCTTATTTTGTCTCGTTATTTCTTAATAACATTTAAATTTACAATAATGGATTACACAGCAGTGGAGAATAAATTTCATTACAGTAACTATCTTTCTGAAAGTGCTGTAACTAAGTTCAGGGGTGGAATTCCTCCACTGTCAATGCCATTTCAGAAGTGAATTCAATTTGATTCAGTTTTATTTATATAGCACCAAATCACCACAAACAATTGCCTCGAGGTGCTTTACGTTGTAAGGTAAAGACCCTAAAATAATTACAGAGAAAACCCAACAGTCAAAACAACTTCCTATGAGCAAGCACTTTGTGATAGTGGGAATGAAAAACTCCCTTTTAACAGGAAGCAACCTCCGGAAGAACCAGGCTCAGGGAGGGAAAGTCATCTGCCCTAACTGGTTGGGCTGAGGGGAGAGAGACAGGACTAAAGACATGCTGTGGAAGAGAGCCAGAGATTAATAATAACTCATGATTAAATGCAGGGTGGTGTACAAACAGAGTGAAAAGAGGTGAATGAATCATGGGAGCCCCCCAGCAGCCTAAGCCTATAGCAGCATAACTAAGTTGATGGTTCAGAGTGAGTTATACAAGGTACTCTTTGGTATAGCTCACAAATCCACAGTGTAAAGCAGATAACCTGTGAGCTGGAGAAGAAATGGCATCTCACTAATTTAGAAGATCTTCATTTAGCCTGGAAAAAGAGTTTGTGGTTATTATTGTTAGTTATTATTAATCTCTGGCTCCCTTCCACAATTAGAAGAGAGCCCGAACTTTTAAAAAGTATTTAATTTAGTTAGTTAGTTGGTTGAGCCATTCAGAGGTGGGCTTGCTGGTGCATTTTGGATCATTTTCCTGCTGCATGACCCAAGCATGCTTGAGCTTCAACGTATGAACTGATGGTCAGATGTTTTCCTTTAGGATTATCTGGTAGAGAGCAGAATTCATGGATCTATCATCACAGCAAGTTGTCCTGAAGCAGCAAAGCAGCCTCAGATTCTGACACTACCACCACCATGGTTGACTGTTGGTATGATGTTCTTTTTATGTGTTGGTTTCACGCCACATGTAACAGGACTCAAACTTTCCCAGTAGTTCAGCTTTTGTCTCGTCAGTCCACAGAATATTTTCCCAAAAGTTTCAGAGATCATCAAGATGTTTAAATGTCAGCAGTGGTTTTCTTCTTGGAGCTCTCCTATGCACCACATTTTTGCCCAGTCTCTTTCTCATTGTTACGTCATGAACACTGACCTTAACTGAGGCAAGTGAGGCAATGGCTTTGTTTCTCATCTGTTCTTGAGTTTCTTTTCGTGGCATGGTGCGTTGCTGTGTGAGATCTTTTAGCTAACCACTTTGTGTATTTAACTGCTTTCTTTCAACAGGTCTGGCAGTAATCAGGCCTGGGTGTGGCTAGTGGAATTAAACTCAACTCTTCCAAAAATGTGGTTAATCACAGTTAACTGTGGGGTGATTACTTGTTTACACAGGGCCAGGTAGGTTTGGATATCATTTTTCCTTTAATAAATGAAATCATCATTTAAAAACTGCATTTTGTATTTACTTGGGTTATAGCATGTATAGAAACCAAATTACTTGTAAACTGTTTATCTATATCATTACTTGGAATTTAGAGAATCTGTGATATGACCTTTAGTTTTCCCTATGAGCACAAACTTAGCTAAGCCTTCAGACCACATGATATCGTTGTCATTACACCTCAGACAGTATACAGTTTGACTTTTTTTTTTCTTGAAACCCATATTAATTTTATGCACTTGTCTCCAGCTGTAACTACTATGCCATCCTGTTACATATAAATCAATCAACAACTCTTGTACTGAATGTCCTGGACATGACTGCTGAGTATTCAAAGATGGTTACAAGATGTTCACAAAACACATTATTGGCGTTTAGGCAAATTAATTAATGAGGTATAATGTGTTCACCTTTAAATTGCTATATTTACACACAGTTGCTATTTAACCCTAAACTCACTGTGAGACATCCTTCCTTCCACCCTAAACTGTCTTGTCTCACATCACTTTGTCCTGTCCCACAGTGACAGGGAAATTGTGAAAAAAAAAAAATATATATAATTTAGCAGTTTAATCTGCCAAACCCACTGTACCCTTTGAAGATGCGTGCAATCAAAACCGTGACACACTGTCATTGAAACATCTTCCCATTTTGCCATGTAATCTGAAGGAGCTGTTGGCCCAGAGAGCATCAGCAGAGAGAGAGTGTAGGGGTATTAGTGAATTATAGGAGACAATTGGATTGCTTTTTTCTTTTTATAATGGTGCTGAGCCCAATAAAGAAACTTAATGGATATCTTTAGTGGAACACTGTGCTAATGTAATAGCCTGATCTCTGTCCCAGTTACAGCTCCTGAGTCTCAGGGAATGCTGATTATTTGCTAATTAACTGAAAATAAATATGAATAGGAAAACCATTAGCATAACATCAGTCTAGTTTGCACACACTGAATATTTTGCATCATTACTGAAACCCTGGTTTTACATTTCTCAGAGTAATAAAAAAGAAAAAGTCATTTAATCAACATGTTGCTGCTAAAGTGGCCTGCATAGTGTGACTGTGTGATTACGTGAAAGCTCCAATAGCATTGACACCATAAGTGTTCTTACCAAACCCCAACGTTCTCTGTTTTTCTGAGCCGTTGTGAAAAGTTTAGAGTTATGAGACATCCCAGGAGACTCTGGGAGAAATGGGCCAACTTGCAAAAGCAATATCACTCCAGCCACGGATAAATCACTGAAACCTGAAAGCTATCAGAGTTAGCGGGTTGCTGGGGGAAATGATTATGGGATTAACGCCTGTGAAAAGTGTGTTTTTGCACCATCAGTCACAGAAGCGATTAAAGCCATACAAAACCTACAACAAGATGTGACAAGGGGAGGAAATTAGAAAGCTCTGAGCACCAGACGTTTGCGCTGAAGTTATTTAGGGAAGACGATCGCGACTGGAATGAGCAGCCTCTTCGCCCACCTGGTGCTCTGTCATCTTTGACGTTGATGGGTCACTGCCTCGCACAGATTAAGAATCTCTTCTCTTTTAAGGAAGGCAAAGCAGAAAGAACTAAATGCATTTTGGGAAAATGAGTGAGAATTGTTTAGTTTGGTGATATATAATATCCTACACACTATATTGACATTCATTTAGGCTCATAGATATTTGGACAAAAAAGTGTATAGTCATGTACACTTCAGAATTCATCCTGCTACTTCTAGCAGCTGTCACATCATCAAGAAATACTGGTGGCCTAGTTCCAGTGCCAGCCATACATGCCCATACCTTAATATTGTCTCCACCATGTGTGACAGATAATGTGGTGTGCTTCAGATCACGAGCTTTTCCTTTCCTTCAGTATTCCCTTTACATTATGTTACAAGTTAATCTTGGTTTCATCTGTCCAAAGATTTTGCATTTTTTTCTGAAATACAAGAAAATATCTAAAACAGCCTTCACAAACTCTAATCAGGTCTTCCTGTTCTTGGTTGCAACAAGTGGTTTGCACCTTGTTGTAAACCTGCTGCATTTCCACTCATGAAGGTATCTCATAATGATACGCCAACCTCAAGTGTTCTCAACTTGGTTAGATGTTAAGAATTTGTTTTTCTTAAGCATGGAAATATTTGCGTTATCATGCACTTTAGTTATCTTCTGTGGTCTTCCAGGCCTTTTGGTGTCGCTGCCCTGGCCAGTGCATGCCTTCTTTTTTAAGAATGTACCAGATTGTTGATTTAGCAACTCCTGAAGTTTTTGCTCTTTGAGAGGTTTATTAAGGTATTTGCTTGCTTTGTTATGGAATAGGGAGGATAGAGGCCTCACGTGGCCATGAAATTTCTTGGTGGTCAGCAAAATTGTGAGTCAGTCCAAATACTTATGGTCAGGGGTGAAAGTAGTTTTAAATTCTCACTGGTACTATGACAAAAACCATGTGTGTGTGTGTGTGCGTGCATATATATATATATATATATATATATATATATATTAACATAAGACAAGAATCCAAAGGGGAAAATAAAGGAGCACATTAAAAAGAGTAGAAATTGAATTCTTAAACTGTGTTTGGAGGCGAGTGTGGCACCTGCTGATCAGGCTTCAAGACAATTTCTGTTTTTCCTCCTGTCACACCTGAACAGTTTAATCTCAGCAGAAGAAACATCTAAGGGACAAATCAATAGAGGGCTGTTAGGTAAAATTCAGTCAGTGGTGACAAGTACTTAGAAAGGACAACACTGACAATGTGGTTTGAACCTTTAAGGACTGAGCTTGTACTGACCGTAATAGCCCTGGAAAGGGACCTGCTATGCTTTTCCTTATACACATACACACAGACTTTTGTAATGGTAAAGTTCATATTAAATATGACCAGAGTTCAAAATATTGTGGCCGATGTATGATGATGCCTGCTCTTCATACAAAGGACTAACTAGATTTCCTTAAATGCTAAGACACTTGTCTCCTCTCGGCTTTGTATGATGTCAGAGGGGCTGTACCTAGTATGGTCATTTCAGGTATACAGCTTTGACGTTCACCCAAACCTTCTGTTTGCAATCAGAAGAAATTTGGCTTGTGGGGTGGGGGTGGAGGTGGACATTTAAAATGGCTTGTTTCAGACAGAGGCTGAGCTGAGAGGCTCCAGTAAAAGATAAGAGTCACTGATTACCTTAATTTCCAATTTCACACTTTTATTCTGGGACTCTACTAAAGGAAAAATATCTGATTTGCAAAATTGGGTTCTACATAAGGACTTGGTAGTTACACTGCTAAAAAAAATAAAAGGAACACTCAAATAACATCCTAGATCTGAATGAATGAAATATTCTCATTGAATACTTTGTTCTGTACAAAGCTGAATGTGCTGACAACAAAATCACACAAAAATCATCAATGGAAGTCAAATTTATTAACCAGTGGAGGCCTGGATTTGGAGTCACACACAAAATTAAAGTGGAAAAACACACTACAGGCTGATCCAACTTTGATGTAATGTCCTTAAAACAAGTCAAAATGAGGCTCAGTATTGTATGTGGCCTCCACGTGCCTGTATGACCTCCCTACAACACCTGGGCATGCTCCTGCTGAGGTGGCGGATGGTCTCCTGAGGGATCTCCTCCCAGACCTGGACTAAAGCATCCGCCAACTCCTGGACAGTCTGTGGTGCAACGTGACGTTGGTAGATGGAGCGAGACATGGGGAACGGGCGGGCCAGTCCATAGCTTCAATATCTTCATCTTGCAGGAACTGCTGACACACTCCAGCCACATGAGGTCTAGCATTGTCCTGCATTAGGAGGAACCCAGGGCCAACTGCACCAGCATATGGTCTCACAAGCGGTCTGAGGATCTCATCTCGGTACCTAATGACAGTCATGCTACCTCTGGCGAGCACATGGAGGGCTGTGCGGCCCTCCAAAGAAATGCCACCCCACAGCATTACTGACCCACTGCCAAACCGGTCATGCTGAAGGATGTTGCACGCAGCAGATCGCTCTCCACGGCGTCTCCAGACTCTGTCACGTCTGTCACATGTGCTCAGTGTGAACCTGCTTTCATCTGTGAAGAGCACAGGGCGCCAGTGGCGAATTTGCCAATCCTGGTGTTCTCTGGCAAATGCCAAGCGTCCTGCACGATGTTGGGCTGTGAGCACAACCCCCATCTGTGGACGTCGGGCCCTCATACCATCCTCATGGAGTCGGTTTCTAACTGTTTGTGCAGACACATGCACATTTGTGGCCTGCTGGAGGTCATTTTGCAGGGCTCTGGCAGTGCTCCTATTCCTCCTTGCACAAAGGCAGAGGTAGCGGTCCTGCTGCAGGGTTGTTGCCCTCCTATGGCCTCCTCCACGTCTCCTGGTAGCACCTCCAGCCTCTAGACACTACGCTGACAGACACCGCAAACCTTCTTGCCACAGCTCGCATTGATGTGCCATCCTGGATGAGCTGCACTACTTGAGCCACTTGTGTGGGTTGTATAGTCCGTCTCATGCTACCACAAGTGTGAAAGCACCACCATTCAAAAGTGACCAAAACATCAGCCAGAAAGCATAGGTACTGAGAAGTGGTCTGTGGTCCCCACCTGCAGAACCACTCCTTTATCGTGTGTCTTGCTAATTGCCAATAATTTCAACCTGTGGTCTATTCCATTTGCACAACAGCATGTGAAACTGATTTTCAATCAGTGTTGCTTCCTAAGTGGACAGTTTGATTTCACAGAAGTTTGATCTACTTGGATTTATATTGTGTTGTTTAAGTGTTCCCTTTTTTTTGAGCAGTGTAGTTTTAGACAAATATATCAAAAAAAGAGATTTTTTTAAAAATGAAGTACCAGAAGTACAGACATTCATCCAAATATAGAAACCTTTTTATTTTACAATTTTCAGCAAAAATATCATACAATTCCAGTTTAATTGTACAGTTTGTTAAATACCTAAATACACCTTTACAGTTGAAATGTCAGTAGAAAAAAATATTGGATATTTTTTTGAGATACAAAATGTACACTTTCCTACACATCTAAGTTCACACACATACATGACATTGTATGATGGGCCGACGCTGGCCACTGACATTAAAAACATTTGCTCCTGTAAATTAAGATCATGTTGCTTTGCAAACTTTACTCTGAAGTGATAAAGGGGGGAATCGCAACTTAAAAATGTATTTGAATATTAAAGTTGTAAAACATTTTGGTGCACTTACAGTACAACGGCTCTATCCCACCATCTATGGTAAAGCATTACATTTCAAGTGTTTCTGTACTTGAACAGTAGTTTTGTTTCTATCTGGGTGTCAGTAGAGAACACTTTACCACAGTGGATAACAGCAGAGATAAAGCAGTGCTTCAAAGACTTCTCGACCAAAGTTATACTTTGATATAATTAAAACATATTTTACATGTGCAATGGAAAGGTACATTATGGTGATTAAAAACAAAGACATACTTTTAAAAACTGAATAATGCTTAAACATAATTGAAAGGACACAGTTGGCAACATCCTGTGAAATTTCCCCAGAGAGAGAGAGAGAGAGATCTGTTTAAGTTTATTTTTAATTTAATGTACTTTGTACAAAGCACAGCAAAGATGAAGAGCATCATACACACTTTGGCATCACCTGGTTTTCTCACCTATACTGTCCTGCAGAACAGTTGATCATCAGTCATCATCGTATCCACTGAAACACAATGCAGTTCCTATCACTTGGTGATGATTGGCTAAGCAATCATTTTCCCACTGTCTGCCATCAACCTCCAGAAACCATTCGCAACAGTTTGGGGAGTATGAATTTTTGCCCTCATGACCGCTGGATGCCAGGTGGTCATGATCCGGCCTCTAAGCCTGTGGGACTGGGGCCTTATTCACTTGATCCTACATTATCACCTTGATTGTCACATGTCCAAGATGGCAGATAAGCTGTGGTTAATGGTCATAAAACCTCAATAAAAATCCATCCAATATTCACACATGCATGATTTTAATTTGGCCAATCTCCGCCTGTAGTCCTTTATTTTGAGAACTGGATTTCCTCCACTGCATCCAAACAGCAACCCTTCAACTTTCATGTCACTTTAAGGGTGGGAGCCAGAGACTCACCTCTCATCACCAGCAGTGATCCTTGACAAAAAAGTTGGGTCAGTTTAGGTACAGTTGAGATCACGGTAAAGTTGCCAATATGGACCTAAAAGTGAACAAAACATATTTTCGAGGAAGGAAGAATCTAAAAATCACAATGGTGTTAGAAGTGATCCAGAGATGAACGGGAAGATGACTCTGAAGGGGAGATCAGCAAATTCAGATTTTTATTGAGCAGAGCTTTATGATTACACTGCACATGTCTCTGTTTTTAGCTGTCAAGTGTTTTAGTATCTTTCCCAGCTGATTTTACCTGTTTGCATTCTGTGCAGTTGATTTATAAGCACTTTCTTCTTCCTGTTGCTTGAAAACAGAACTTTGACCTGGAAGATGCTAAAATGCTTTATAGAAGAGCCACATTCTGTCATAATTTCCTGTGATTTTGTAACTGTCAGGGACCTGTTTAAAAATTCTCTATATAGCTTACTGTCAAAAAAAAAATAAAAAAATAAATCAAGTTCTACATTTATTGTGCAGCCAAAAGGCAGTAATGGGGAGAATCCACTTTTCTTTTCTTTTTTTTTTTAAATCAAAGGTTTATATGACAATTGAGCTTGGTAGGAAAACCCATATGCAATTATAAACTGTTCTGCAGGATAAATGTTAAGAGAATAAAAACAAGATGAATGGTGAATTCTCAGGTACAGGTGCAAAGTGTGACTTTTAGTACTTGAACAGTCTCATTTCAACCACAAACGCTGCCTTATGTATCCACCCTTCCATGAAATCCCATAAACAGCCCAGATTACAATATCGATTACAATATCGATTTTAACATGACTTTGAAGAAATAATAATAATTTTATATATATATATATATATATATATATATATATATATATATGGGATTACAGTGTGTAAATGATATGTCAGATGTCTGATCAGTTTGGTCCTGTTGGGTCATCTACTGGTAGCCTTACTCAGTGGTCTGAAGAACCAATTCCCAGTCACCTTTTAACAATGTGACAATGTACAAAGCATCTAGGCGTGTAGCTCTAAGGTCTGCAGGGAGAAAAGAAAAAGAAAAAAAGAAAACAGAAGAACTTAACTCTGCTGGTAAGAGTGCAAAACTCTAGATTTTCTTTCTCTCTCTTTTCTTTTAAACAGAATAGACTTGATGAAGACCGATTTTAAAACAGCACAAAAATACATTGTGAGGTCATTTGTTGGTCAAATCACTTAAGAGACATGTAATGAATTACGTAAGGGTGTGAAAATGGAACATAAATGGCTGATTGTCTCTTTTGCTACACACTGCAACACTGGGCTTATCCAGGGTTATCCTCCATAAGGTATGAAGTTAGCTCGTAAAATTTACCAGCCCTTTACCTAGCAAACCAGTGTGGATTTAGGAAGAGGACAACAGCAATACTACTACTACAAAAAAAAATAAAATAAAAAAATAAAAAGCAAAACAAAAACACGACAATGACAACTAAGCAGCAGACAATATTAGAGCACACAGTACCATAAGATTTTTATAGTATAAACTGTTGCTGTACTGCCAATAATTTGTCATTTAACGTGGGATTTTCTTTAAGTGTAAATAAAGTTTTAACAACTTAATATTTGAGCTATTACGTAGTGTTTTCTATTGTCACATCTCAATAATCTCACTGCAACTCTGTTCTACCAACTCTATCTAAATAGGGGACTTGGTTTATGTGATAAGACAGAATTGCTTAATACTGTGGTTTGGAAACAAGAAATCAATGTTTGCATTGATAGTGATAAAATCAGTTTCGCATTTGTGTTGCACAAAGGAAAAAGGTTTCAATCTGCACACCTAAAGGAGCTCAGTGTATTTTTTTTTCTCCCCAGTGTAGGCTAATTTATGACTTAAATACTGAGATATTTAAGTGAACATTCCTATTTCCTTGAGTCTACTGCTGCATGTTGATATCTTCCAGAGCCCAGAACTTGGATCTGATTATTAAAATGGCACACATTGAACATTGTTCTGCTTCACAAAATGGGATTAGAGAATGGGTGCAGGCGACAGACCAGAACATCCCAAAACACTGTGTCAAACAGGGATTCAAGCAAAATCAGCATCAGTTAAACCACAGGATCAAAAAAAAGGATGAAAGAACATTTGATTAAAAACAGACTGAAAAAAGAGATTAATAAAGGCAGATGGAGACACTGGTAAACAAAGACAGCAATTTGGATTGGACAAGTGGGGAACCAACACAGCATCATATTATGATTTAAATACAACAAAGGTCTTTTTAGGGCTGGGGTTTACTTTTGACAGCAGGAGCAAATATGCTGGAAAAAACACAGTCTTTTTAGCTCTATTCACAGCCAGCAGTTACATGTGTTCATTGAATGTTTTACAAGAGCCACAAAGCCAGCAATGCATTCAAGGCCCTGCACCAGCGGTCAAATTCATTCAATCCAGTTCCAAGATTTGAGGAGTTTTTTTGACGGCACAAAATTTTCCAAAGTTCCCCACCTGAATTGAAGAATTGTTCCCTATTTTGATCTGGACCTTTTGGGCCATGCACACTTTTTGCAAATACACACAGCAACATCTAGTACTCTTTTAACAAGGCACTAATATTTCATTCAAGTTTATCATTCCATAAGTGCTTAATACATTTTAAATCCCCCCACATTCATCTCAATCCCAGAGCTACCTTAGCGAGCCTATCCGGGGTAATTCCCCCTTTTGTTTCTCCTCCCGCTCACACTGTACTCTAAAGTGACGTATCAGCTTGGCAGCCGGCCAATCAGGCAGCCCTGCTGAGAATCAGCTGGCCTGTCAGTCACACGGCCAGCCATCCAGGCAGGCATCAGTTTGTGGTGGTGCCTGCTGCTCTTCACTGACGAGACCCTTTACTCAGCCGTCCGTGACCAGGTCGCTTCAGTGACTGAGTGGAAAGCAGCAAATAGTGTACATAAAGCGAGGGAGAAACTCCAAGACGTGTGACAGCGACTCCCACTTCCACTTCCACCACCATAATGACAGACAAACCCTCACGGTGCAGTCAGACAGAAGTTTGCCTTGGGAAAAGTTACAGTGCATTTGAAATTGCATATTTTTCTCTATTTGCTTTCAGTACAACCCTAACAAAGTACATACTGTTGAATGTAGTAGCCAAATGTGCCTCAAACACGCTGTATGTATTGTGCCAAAAAAAAAAAGCATCTGTGCTTGTTTACTGCAAATTGTATGAGATTGCAGTGAGAAAGACTAAAAGTATGGATGACAGAAAGTAGCACAGCTAGTGCACTAACAACAGCCTTAAAACTAAATTCTGAACACTTTCTTCCTGATTTAGTAGTCACTGTTTTGAGGGGCTTTTTGAAATGGGTCCCTTTGAGATCTGAAAGGATGTGCTGGTTGGAGTGGGATGACCTTACCTTGGATCTTTCTGGAGGCCTCACAGACGGTCTGTATTCTTGCTGTCTAATTTAAGTGATGCAGGTTCTCTACAAAGAAAACAGTGAAGGATAAACTAAAGAATGGACCTGTGTGCTCATCTGGATTTTTTTAAAAATCTTTTGCCTAATAAAAACCTCAATATATTTCCATTGTGAGTCCTGCCCCTCTTTCTTTACTGTTTTGGACTTTGCGGTGTCTTGTGATATTGTGGATCAAAGCTAAGACTGAACTTACTAACTGCAGGAGGCGGATCGATTTGCAATCGAAACAAAAGCGTCTCCCCCTGTTCCACACAGACATGAAAAGAAAAGAAAGCAAAATTCAGTCTGACTGCACCATTAACCAGCAGGAGTCGGCCTGCACAAACCCCGCCACTGGACAGCACTCGCTTGTGAGGAATATAAGAAGAAGGTGGCACAGTGACAAATCTGTGAATGACTAATCAATAAATACAAAGAGGAAAGTACAGAATAAGGAAAGATTAGTGAGGCACGTGCAAAAGGTCTCATCCTCTCGCACCGTCTTTGTCAACTTTCACTTGGTACATTCAAAGCAGCTCTGTCTGCAGACCAGGAGTTGCACGGGGGAGGATGAGGGGGGAACAGAAGGTTGTAAAGGAGAATCACTTCACCAGGTGATTTTCAGAGTGGTTCTGCCTGGCTTCACCCAGGTGTCAGTATGACTTTGGCTCAGCAAGGAGCCACCCCCCCAACCCCCTTCTACCCCCAGGGAGGTTGTCAGAGCTGGAGAGACATAAAGGTATTTGAGATGGAGAATGAAAAAGGTGGGCAAAGGTGCAGTCATGCAGGCAGATAGAGACGGACATGCAGGCAGAGGCAGACCAGCTGAAAAAGGAGGGAGGAGAGATGGGAGGATAATAGATAGATGGACAGAGAGAGAGAGAAACCACAAACAACAAACCCTCAAAGAGGGAAAAGTAAGGATGGGGAAAAAATGGCAACAGATAAAGAGTGGGAGATAAAATATAGGCAAAAAGAAATCAAGAGGAATGGAAGATAATTAAAGAAACAAAATCAGGAAGTGAGACAGACCTAGTGCCACAGCAGCACTCCAGCAGAACACATACACGCAGTCACTCTGACACACAATTCCATCAATCAAAGGCCAACCCAGTCTTTCCTTAAGCTAATGTGTTTAACTAACCCCCAACATGTCCCATCCCGCCTCGCTCCCAGCACCCCAAACAGAAACAGCTGTCACCTCATTGCTAGGTAAATGGAGAATACCCCAATTCGCAATAACATCAGCAGCAGATTCACTTCTGCATGAGTCCTTTCTCGTGGATGCTGCAGGGTCTCAGTTGGTGCCCCGATTGAAGTGCTCCAGCACAGTGGCGTTGGTTCTCTCAAACAGCCACTGCTGAGTGGGAGAGGAGGGGTTGCACGTGTTCATGTAGACCCGCCGCTCGTTCGGGCTGCTATCGATACAGCTGTTGCTAACGGGGTGATACAGACTCTTATCCTGGAGGATGACGAAGAGAGGGAAAAACAGGAAGGGCAGTTAAAAGGCTGAGAAGTCTGAGATCACAGGCTGCATTAAAGCAAACTTACTATATATATATATATATATATATATATATATATATATATATATATATAAAATAGATAGATGAATGAGGCACATTCGATTGTGAGGGGCAGTCAACCAGAAGAAAGGGTGGGGGACAGAGGGGCTCGTTTCAGACAGAGGTAGTAGAAGCTATGGACTGCATAAAACTCAGTATATCATAACTTGGGATTATGTAAAACAGTGAATCATGCAAAGATACTAGAGTAGCATCCAATAATAAAGATATGGAGTTGGAAATGGGTGTAATAGGTCCCCTTTGAAACCATTTTTGGAAGTAAAGCTTTCAGATTTTGTTTACTGCTGCCAAAGTGTTTTTCTTTGTGGCTACATTAAATCCCACAATTGTTACAAAAATAGAAATGTGGCCCTCTGTAATAACTAAGCATAAAAGCACAACGGCTTAATGAGCACCACGGAATCAGTTAAAATGTGCAAATCTTTGGGAACTGATTAAGCATTTTTGAAGTCACTCATTTTGAAGCAATTACATTTGCAATTTTGTTGTTTTGTACTGAAAAAAGAGGAGAATAAAAGGCTCAGAAAGAGAGAGATTCACACAGAAACATTACGTATGACCACACTGACGGCTCTGACTCCATTTCCTCTGTCATACCTTTCTGTAGCGCCACAGCTGGTTGCCTTTCATGCCGTGGCAGTCATACAGGGTGACGGGGCTGTTGTGGGAAATGGCATCGAAGCAAACTTTTTTTGTGTGCATGGGGTCGCCCACCCGAATGTCCTCTCTCCAGCCAAATGTAAACACCTGCGGGGGGGACAAACACTTACTTTGAAGCGTGACGTTCTTTGCATGACATGAAAAGTCCTCAGTGCAGGGTGAAGGAAACTTGAAAAGAAGAGGTTCCTGAAAACGAATCACTGGGAGACTTCAGAAATATTGTTTACTTTGGATGGTCAGAACTTTTTAAAGAAGTGATACAGGGTTACAATATCAATATGGGAGAAATCTTTTTCATAATTTACTGTAACGTTCACTTTCTTATTAATCTGGCTTTGCTTCTTCACCTGGTTTGTGACTCTCCTTTAGACTGTTTTGCTTCTCTAAAGTTCTGGATAAAATTTTTATAGTTTTCCAGAGTCAGAAAACTATTTGATTATGATTGTGGCCTTTTCTTTAATTACTGTTTGGAACTTTTGACCTGATTGACATACAGGTGGAGTGCAGTGCTTGGCAATGTTGCCTCACAGCAAGAAGGTTCCAGGTTCAAAACTCCTGGGCTCTGTGCATTTCTGTATGGAAAGAATAAAGTTCATTTATTCTTATTATTGTTTCTGTTATTATAATAATAACAGCTTTCAGCTCTACTAAACTACCATTCTCTTAGTATTACGGATGTCACAGCACCATGAGACACTTTATGGCATCTGCCATTTTGATTTCAGGCATGAAGCAAACAGAAGCCTCCTGATAAGAGTCACTTTCAACCACCCTGACCAAAGTCTCTGTTGTGGTGTACCTACGCTTCAGTGTCTATTTATAATTCGCAAACAGGGAATGTGCCCTTGAGGCAACTGCTGTTGTGAACTAATGCTAGATAAGTACAGTGAGTACACCCCTCACATTTCTGCAGATATTTAAGTAGATCTTTTCATGGGGCAACACTGACAAAGTGACACTTTGACACAATGAAAAGTAGTCTGTGTGCAGCTTATATAACAGTGTAAATTTATTCTTCCCTCAAAATAACTCAATATACAGCCATTAATGTCTAAACCAGCGGCAACAAAAGTGAGTACACCCCTAAGCGGAAGGTGGAGGAGCGCAAAGTCTCGAATATCCGCCAGCTCCGTGATGTCATCATGGAGGAGTGGAAAAGCATTCCAGTGGCGACCTGTGAAGTTCTGGTAAACTCCATGCCCAGGAGAGTTAAGGCAGTTCTGGAAAATAATGGTGGCCACACAAAATACTGACACTTCAGGAACTTTCACTAAGGGGTGTACTCACGTTTGTTGCCGCTGGTTTAGACATTAATGGCTGTATATTGAGTTATTTTGAGGGAAGAATAAATTTACATATATATAAATTTACATTTATATAAGCTGCACACAGACTACTTTTCATTGTGTCAAAGTGTCATGTTGTCAGTGTTGTCCCATGAAAGATATACTTAAATATTTGCAGAAATGTGAGGGCTGTACTCACTTTTGTGATACACTGTACATTTAAATACACTCAAAGGCATTAGGAGAATCCGGGTGTTTTATGGGCAAACTAATCCTGTAAGAAAAAAACAAAAAACAAAGGATATAAGTGCCCCTCCTCCCCATTTTAAACATTTTATCATGCTGTAAAAATACAGCACAATGAGGCAGTCCAGTATGAGCGTTTTGCTATAAAAGAAGGTAGAAATTTTTTTTATCAATTTAGCCGCATTCACTGCCATTCACTGAGGGTTATCTTGTGAGGGCACACTACTGCTCACTGAGATGACCTATAGACAATTTCTGTGCAATGGAATTAGAAGGAAGTGGAATGGCTCTGACCTTTTCTTGTCTTAAGACAAAAACACTTTTATGCTTTATAAAACTCTCAGGATGACTTGTTTGTATTGAGTTGTTTTTTTTTTTTATCACAGACCAAGAAAAGTACAGACTTATCGATAAAGAGTGGATAGCCATGCTTAAGTACAGTTTCTTGTTCTACCTTTAAAAAAAAACCCCCACTAAATACAATAAACCAAGCCTTACATAAAGTAATACAACATGTACCGTATTAAATATTTTCTTTTTGACCCTTATTTCTTTATCTGTGACAGTGATGGACTAAAACTGATTCACACGGTTAACATCTGTCTAAAAATTGATCAGTGACTCATCAAAGATTCATCATAATGATTGATCTCATCATTGTTTTAGCTAAATGTTTAAAGACTATGATAAATGCAGTGATAAATCTTGCTATTTAAAGTAAATTAAGATATCTTGAGCTAACAACGCATATTAGTTATTTGCACTTATTTTCAAGGAACCAGGCAATAAATTGTGCTTTATTTTATTTTTTAGTAAGTTTAATGATTCTTCCAAAACAAAAAGATTTGTCATTTAGTGGTTGAAAAAAGTCTGATTTGTGATCTCGGTGTTATTCAAAACTCAAACATACAAAATGAAACTTTTAATCTCCATCTGCGATGTCCAGGTGACCGCCGCCCCCTCTGGCTCCCAAACACTTTCTGAATGATTTGCTCCACTCCTCTTACCCGGAATCAAAAAGCTCCGACAAGGCCAGCTGCCAGAGAGGCCCCCCTGTGAGCCGCAGCGAATGCATTTTGTGCTGGCTCTGAATACAGATCGCGACTGTGACACAAATTAAACTACAATGCATCTTCAGATTAAAGCAATTAAACTGTCAGAGCTCTGAGGCGCAGTATTTCAGCTGTGGAAACAAAAGGGGACATTCAATCCATTAAGTCTGTATTATGAGCTGTGCTTCAAGATCTTCAGTGTGACACGTGAGTGCAGAGTCCTTTTAGAACAATGCAGAGTTGATGAGGCTTTTCTGTGTATGCGTACGCTATTTATATGACTTTTATGTGTATTCAGCTGATGAAATACAATTACTTAAGGGCCCATTTATGAAATCTCTTGAGAAAAACTTAAAATCTCTGAACTTCTGAAGATTTTTGGACCACTAAGAAAGAGGAGTACAGCCGTCCCTTGCTATATCGCGGCTTCACTCTATCGTGGATTTAAAAAAAAAAAAATTACTAATTCTGTTTTCCAGAGGTTTCACTATTTTATGGGATTTTGCGGTTGATATGTATTTCTGTAACACCCTATAATGATGTGCATCACTCGGACAAAGAGATAAGTTAAGCCTACGCCTTTAGTGGAAATAGAAGTAACAGCCGAGGGCAAAGATGCTGCACCAACTTCATCGCCATCAGTACTGCACGGCTACGTAATTCATCATCTTCATCATTCGAATTGTAGTAAGAGTGTGTGGGAGGATTTATAGGAGTGCGTGAAGGGTTATAAAGCCTTAAAATATATCTAAATAATAAAATATATAATAAATATAATGCCGCTACTTTGTGGATTTTCACCTACTATATCGCGGGGATCTCTGGAACGTAATCCCCGCGATAGGTGAGGGATCACTGCATCACTGTATAGCTGATCACTGTAACTCTTATCAGATGCTGGACTGCAGGTGACTTATCTGAACACCTGCCTAATCTTCAGCCACATAAAAAGTGCCCCACACGATCAGCACACACACACTCGATCAAAAATAAGGGAAAACTCCTGATGCTTATAAAGCAGAGCGGTGGAAATCTGACCACAATATAATTAATCTTCTGAGTAAGTACGGGGCGGAGAGTGAAAGGCATCATCGACAAATTTAAAGAGCAGCTTCTTTTAATAAGGCCTGCCAAGATCCTGATGAAATCAAAGGTGCACTTACATCAACTATTAAAATTATATGGAGAAAATTAAACTATTAAAACCTTCTAAAATAACGACTTTTGGCCCTGGTATAAAAAGAGCTGAAAACATCAAAGTGTGGTTTCTGCATGCCCAATACTGAATTAATGTATGAAAAAGGAGACAGTTTTGACAGCAAAAACGGACTTTGAAAATAACATAAGGGAAACTTTGTGTTCAAGGATTTAAAATATTTAAGGGCAGGTCGGGGGGGGGGGGTTCAATAGTAGAGGTCAAACCTTTGATAACTACTTCAAAAACTCCCATTTCTTTCTATGAGAATTTTGCTACATAATATAAAATTCCCATGTTCCTCTTGGTTACATCCGCAGTGCCTGAGCCATGGAATCAAACAACCTCTAGGGCTGTCACACAGAGTGGCAAAACCTGAGACAAGGGCTACCAGAGTTTTGTGCTATAACTCCTGTTTGGTCAGTGGTGGTTAGCACTGCTGACTCACAGCTAGAATGACATCTAGAAGGTCTGGGTTCGATTCCACCTTGGCCCAGGCCTCTCTGTTTGGAGTTTGCATGCTCTCTCCGTGTCTGCATGGGTTTCCTCCGGGTACTCTGGTTTCCTCCCACAGTCCAAAGACATGCAGTTACTGGGGTTAGGTTCATTGGTCACTCTAAATTGCCCATAGGTGTGAACAGTTGTCTGTCTCTCTGCGTTGGCCCTGTGACCTGGTGACCTGTACAGGGGGTACCTGCCTCTTGCCCTATGTCAGCTGGGATAGGCTTATTAAAAGAAGCCTCCCCCCCAAATAAATGATTCAATAGCTGCATTCTTGATGCAACTATGTAGTATTAGTACTATTAGTATTACAGCCTCACACCAACAAGGTCCTGGGTTCAAATTTGCCAGCTGGCTGAGGCCTTTGTATGCTCTCCCTGTGCCTGCATGCACTTCTCGAGTTTTTGTAACCTGGCACGTTGTGCAGCCGCAGTTGGGTTGAAGACACGAGTGGATCACTGTATAGGCTTTTAAAACTGTTTGGGTACACTGGGGCCTGATAACTCTGCCTCTCGCCCAGTGACAGCTGGGACAGGCTCCCCTGCAACCCTGACTTGGATAGTGATTAATAAAGTGGATGGATAACTGTCTGTATGATGCAACAATACAATCTATGGCTGCAACTTGCTAGCAAAGCTTGCTAGCATTAGCTGATGACTTAGCACTCAGCCCGCATCCAAATACAATGAACTATGGGTCCTCCAAAAAACTCAAGAAGGCGGTGACCAAAATGCTCTCCAGTGTTTAAATACAGTTTATTGAAATAAATTACAAGCATAGCTCTTGTGTTGAATTATATTCTGTGTAAAACTAAACGGAGAGATCTGACAACATGGAGGACACACTCCAGGTCACCAACAAAAGCAACACAGGCAGAGACGATATTGTACTGACTTTGCACTGACTACACTAATACAGTTACACTGTATTAGTGTATGTCTGGATTCTATTTTTGGATTTTAATTGAATGAAGACACACATTTTGTCATGATCTGGACACTGTCAGCATGTTAGTTCTCTGGATTTACAATTGTCTTTCTTGCTGCCTACAGAGTGTAACTGGGAGCATGTTAGATGTGCTCACTGCACAGTTCTTTGTTTCTTGTCACTGTCCCTGTATACAGGGTTCAATGAGTGATAATTAGACTGTTAAGGTGCACTCATATTTTGGACGTAATCAGCCTCCATTCAAGCTACTCTGTCAAATTAAGCCTAAAGAGTCTGACCAAGATTAGTAATTGACATTAGCTTAAACCTTTATTTTACCAGGTAAAATGTTTGAGCCCCAGTTCTCATTTACAAACATGACCTGACCCACTTTAAAGTTTTTCTTACTTGTCCGTGACTCCAGCTCACATCGCCTCGTCCCTTCACGCAGCTTTCCAGGCGGATGGGGCTCCCGGACACAAAGTGTTTACTCTCCATACACATTCCACTACCCACATTACGGATCTACAACAGAAATACACAAAAGAGCAAAAATCACACAAGCAGAAAAGATAGAAAATCATTATTCATACGAGCGTTTTAAATCTTCAGAGACCCTGAGGTTTTCCTATACTATAAAAATCACAGAGGATATAAGGCGCAAAACTGTCAAGCAGATTTAAGTAGTATTATACCAGTTAGTTTGGGTTATTTCGGGAAGCAAGAACACTGCAATTATACTCTAATTAAATTCATGCTCTGAGTGCAACTGCTCCACAGTTCCAGACAGCAGTCTGGTATGACAGACAGATAGGATTATTAAAGCCAAATGGAGAGAATCTTTGACAGCTTCTTGAGTTATTTTAGAGGAAACTGCTGGTAATTACTCTTATCTGTCTGCCTGTCATACCGAAGAAGAGAGAATTTTCTTAAGAGACAAGTAACAAGAAAATACAAACTATCTTTAGACTGAAGCTCTGGCACACAAACCAGCATATAAAAACGAAACTACAGGAGAAGTTGAGAGAAAGCAGCTTTATATTACAAATCCAAGCTGCTCAGATATCACTGTCATGACTTGCTAATACACGTGTTCAGGTAGCTCTTGTCCTACTTTTCCATTAGGTTAATTCCTTTAATTGAGGCATAATGTAAGAGCAACTATACCTCTCCCCATGCAGCAGCTGGAGGCTCCACAGGTGGGTAGTGTTTGGGCAGATCCCAGGCCACGTCGGTCATGAACCACTTGAAGTTCTTACAGTTGAGACGGTTCCTCAGCTCCTTCTGCACCGTCATATCGCCTGCCGACAGGTGGCGGTACTCAGGCCTGCGCTGGTAAATGTACTCGGCGTACTCGTCCATCCACACTTCTGCGACTCTCTTCAGGTTCTGAAATCAGAATCATTTCACAGTTTTAGACAACATTTAGGGTAGTGTTGGGTTTTATTTTTTGCTGTATGAACAAAATGACAATAAATAAGAGCAAACTGCAGAAAATTAATTAATAAGTAGTGGCTGAAGCAAATATGAGTAATTAAATAAATACATTAGATAGAGAACAGACAGATAGTGGACGGCAGGCCGACTTCACGGCCTTTGGGAGATATGTGTATCTTATTTATGGCCTTCCCGGGTGGGATTTGTACATGTCATTGCGCCCTGTTGCTAAGTAGAATAAAACTGCCATGTCATAATTAAGTACATGTGAGGGCAGGAAGGCATGCGTTTCTTTTACAGAGCTTTTATTGCTGATTGGAGGAAGCTGTGGCACGAGCCAGCCACTGGACGAACCAATCTGAGAAGGCCAAGTCTGAACCACAGCTCTCGCCATCTGTTTTGAATTGATAGTGTTTGTAGATAGTGGTAGTATCCATATGTTAATCAATAATATACTTTGGTATAGTATTGGTAGTCACTTTAATCATTTGCCTCAAAGTTGAGAAAAGTGTAATAGTAGATCTGTCCACTTCATGTCACGAGCAGTTATCGTCCATGTTCAGTGACATCAGTGTCTTTAGTTTAATGTATATGCCAACTGTCCTGTTTCATTTCCTTCTCCTATTTTTGCAAATTAATTCATTAAATATTTAATGCAAAAAAGCTACTTATAGGTGATGGAATCTGTTGGATTTAATTATTTCACATTAAATACACATAGCAAATTATACAAAGTCATGAAATATGCCCGAAATTTTAAATATTTGAGAAGCTTTTAGTTTTTTGAAGGAATCTAGTTAAAAGTTGGACCAATTTTACAGAAACATCTTCTATCTGTTCCCTAACCAACCACATCAAAGTCACAGAATTGTCTTTAGATTTATTCCAGACTAGTAACTTGCAGAATAGCTATCCAGTGTTCTGTGTTCGTTTTGTCACGCTGTGAAGTATATTTAATATTTTCCATTGTGCCCTTTTCCGCCTTTACTGTCTGCAAATATTTGTTGTGTCAGAAAATAAAATCCACTTGAAAGTCTTACAGTTAGCTGGCTTGTTAGCAAATGCCTGCCTTTCTGGGCACCGTGTCTTCGCTGCAACAAACAAAGCCGTCATTTGTACATCCTGCCACCCTTGAAGTTTTGATTGATTTGACATGACAAAATGATCAAAGCCGCTCAGTAGAAAGGAGGCCAGTCATCATACAGGACCTGTCATCATGCCCCAGGAGGCAAGAGATGAGAAAAGAAAAAAAAAAAAAAAGGAAGTACCTTGTGTCTAGTCATGAAAGCAGATACAACACTGAACTGAATTATGTGCTAATTCACAAGGTGACTTTATAAGGATGAAAATCCGTCTCTGCTTCTTCTTCTTTTTCATATACTTGGTGTTAGGAAGCTGTTATGCCTAATTAGGTCTCTAATGACATCACACATGGCTCGGAAACCTCCTTTGTAGCTTTATGAAATAAGAAAATCTGAATCAGCTGAATAAAGACAGTGGGACTAGTTTGGCTTTGACAGACAAAAAAGGTGCAAGACACATAATCTTTTCAAATTCACTCAGTGCGCTGTGTTTAAACCCTTGGGGATATAATTCAAGTGGAGAGCCTAATGCACAAAACTTCAGGGAAAAGATTTATAAGTCCGTTAACAGAGTGTGCGCATTTTTTTTCTAGTTCTTCCATATCTCAGTGTTATGATTATTGCCTTAACTTCACAGAGTTCTGGCACTGAGCGGGACATGTTAGCACACTGATAAGGAAAAAAAACATTATCCCTGGAATATCTAACTTTTGTGTCCTTTATTAAAGGCATGCACAGATGACACACGTGCACATGCACGATTGTGTTTTGTTTATTCGCGTACGCCACATGAATAAACAAGTTATCTCCATCTTTACCTGCTCCCAAAAAATAAATAAAGACCTCGCTGTGCCGCTTAAAGGCAACCTGGAGCTACCAACATTTAAGGTGGAATGAGTTGATGTTGAGAATCAAACCACACACTTTAAGTATTACGGCTTCCTCCACTGAACTTGACTCTTACATTTCATCTGCTCTAATGATTACTGGATCGTCTAAAGCTTTAAAAAAGATGATTTATTGGGACACTTTGTCTTTCCACCTTTTCTCCTCAAGAAACTGTCCGTAAATCCTTCCCACCAACTTTTCACCTTTTAAGGGCTCAGATGCCTCATGAATAACCATCTTGATCAGGATTTAGTCCCAACTTTACAGGGAAACTTAGAAAAAGTGGCAATTGTAAGCCTTTTCTTGGTATTTCATCACTAGGAGCTACTCTTACTACAAGGAATCTTTGCGAATACAAGTCCTGAGGCATAAATATAAGGATTATGAAGCAAGAAGCCTGATTGTTTGACTCCATTTTAAAAGTGAGGCACATACAGGTCTGAAGTTATTACTTTTGACAAGACCAGAGCCTGAAAATAACTTGCAAAACTTATGAGTAAAAACAACAAGCATTTTTAAAACCTTCAGATACTGGTAGAAAACCAAGAAAAATATCTGCAATTTGGACTTTTATTTGGCTTATTTTGATCTGCAAAAACACTACAAAGAAAAAGGGTATGTCTGTGTAGGTTCTCAGTCAAGGTCATAGGTCATAGCTTAAAATTAAGGCAACTGGACTTCTTTTTGGTTCATAAAGACATTCGATGGACAGCTGATGGAGGGTCTCAGGTATTGGTAACTCAGGTTGTTTCCTTAAACGTGGTTCTGAAAGTTGGTGACCCTCCCTGTATCAAGGGGTGGGGTCGTTACCAGCACAGGAGCCAAAGTGTGAATCCTTTCTGAGACTCTGTTCTACCTAACCATAATCTGATCTGTGAAGGTCACGAGTCAAGGTGTGAATTGTCTGAGAAGGGATCTCGAGACTTTAATCCTTCTCAGCCCCAAACGTGAACATTAGCACCCTCAAAAGAGTTTCCTCTCTCCTTAGGGTGCAGCCAACTCAATAGGACAAGAGAAACCTTGAGAGAGTTTGAAAGAAGAATAAAGGAAGCCATCTATTTCCACTGGGAACATCACTAAACAGAGACTCATACAAGTTCTAATAAAAACAAGAACACCCAAATTTAAGACATCAGCTACAATGTGGTATTTATTGTACGTTTAGGCCACTAAATTATACATGTAGTGACAAGCTCGCTCAAAAAGCCCCACCCTTTATGTTTTTCTCATTATAAGAACATCTAGTATGACTGAGAGGCATAAAACAGGTAAGCAATCATATACAAACCATCAGTGACAGTAACTGCAGCACAGACAACTTCTCCCACAGCTTCTTTAAGCCTTCCTCCAATTGCAATCATAAAAGCCTGAGCAATGCAAAATCCATCCATCTGAAGCCTTTGAGGTGTCAGCCTCTGGGGTACGTACGCATGCCTGGGAGTATAGATGGTAGCAGCCTCGGAGGCAGGGATGAGAATACGAGTTCAGCAATCCTCCCAGGAAGGAATAAATACAAATCGTCCAACCTTTGGAGGTACAGATGTAGTGAAGAAAAGCTTCCAGCCACACACACACACACACACACACACACACACACACACACACACACGCAATCCCTGCAGCAAAGCTCATCGCCTGCAGCAAAACTCAAGCTCTGTGCTCCCTAGGTGAAGTGCAGTTCAGTGGTTTTATCTTTCTGTGTGCCGACTGGACTTAGAGGGGGCTGAGATTCCCTGATGCGCCGACACACACACACACAGACACACACGAAAGTCTGGAGATCCTTTGTTCTCTGTATCTGTGCCTGCTGAAATGTTTCACTCACCATAAAGAGATTATATAGATAAGAAATACTTAAAAAAAAACAACAACAACAATGAAATTTAGTATAAAAACAGCATAGAGGAGAAAAAAGGTCTTAAAGGTTTAATTCTTTCCTCCGGCAAAGAATTTTTAGAGCATGACAGAAGTGTCTCTTAGTGAGACATGACTAAATCCTAACACAAACCAAAGTCTTTATTGAGTCCTGTTAAGGGAGTGCTTTAGCCTGTTAGTTCTGCGTGTCTAGATATACATTCTAGCTTTTGTATGACAGATCTCTACTATTAAAAGCAAAACAGTTATGCCATAGGTCATATTTTATAGCACTTGATTTCTCTGATTTTGTTTTTTCTGATGCTTAAACAGCCCTGGGATGGACTGGTGACCGATCCAGGGTATATCCGCTGCCCTGTGACAGCTGAGTTAGGCTCCAGCATCCATGCAGCCCTAAGTTTGATAAAAGCGGCAAAGAAAATGGATGGATGTTTAACATTATGAGCATTTCACTCAGCAAACGCTTTTTACTCTGTTAGGGGCAATTGTGTGTCATCTACAGCAGGTGGTGTCAAGCTGCCAAGCAGACAAGAGCATTGACCGGCACTGAAACTGAAGTCATGCACTGCTGTGGACACAGTCAGGAGTAAAATGGATTTTGGCCGCCTAAAAGAAAACAATATTGTTTTAAGTTTATGCCCCATTTAGCCACAAAGCCGTAACACATCACCAAATTGGCAAAAACTATTTTACCAGGTGAAAATTTCAAGTTGTTCATTTCCTACTGTTTCGATTAGTTTGTGTTCTTGTGTCACCTTCTTTGTGGCTTTTGTGTTTTAAAATGTTAGTTGAGTTGGGAACTATTTCATTAAAACTCATTAAAAAATCCAAGTGACCAGCAACTCCTGGTTTTTGTGATGTAAAAAAAACAACAACAACCCCCCCCCCCAAAAAAAAAAATCAAGACATCACTGACAATGGAGTCTGGTGGCTTTGAAAAGAGCATCTCTTTTTTCTTAGTGTTTCGTTTCCACAAATTAAACTGTCAACTTGTTGTCACATGTGCAACTTAAACATTAAGGTGTTCCTTCAAACTTTAAGTTATTAACGGTTAGATTTCCACTTTGTCCTCCTGCACTTTGTAAAGTCAGCCTGTGGGCTGTTTGATTATGCAGTTATGTTTATGTTTGACTCTCCTGCACTAATCTGTTGATTTGTGTTCCTCACACACCCTTATTTTTGTCTCCCTGAACACAATTTGTCATCATTTTGTTGCTCATTCTAAAAAACGAAAGGTACATTTAATTTTTTTAGGTTATTTTGAGGAAAAATAGAATGCTTTACTTATAAAGTCTGTTATTATGTCTTCCAACAAAATGGTGCATTTTCATAAACTTTAAATTAATTCATTAAAAACACATAGGAGCAGGCATCGGTTTGTGGAAGCCGCCATGTTGCCCCACCATCTTGAATACAGTGGATTGTGGCTAGAGACCAGCCACATACATAGCGCATCTTAATTTAAAGATCACAAATAGCTCTTTCAAACTCTATATGACCATTTGTACATGTATATTTTCATCATATCTTTCTTATTCTGTCTTTCTCCTAACATTACACCAGCTAATGTTAGGCTCCTGTATCCTAAAAATCACACTTTCCCTCTGATAAACAGTTTGATTACATTCCCACATGATATGCGAGGTTATTCGCTAGGTGTCCGAATCCAACAATGTTTGATGCACTTCAAAGAAAGTTTCACTACCGCCAGCTAACAGCTGCAAAAACAGCAGCACCTACAGAGAGAAAAGTTCAGGGTATCCGGGTTTAGGTTCAAATACAGAGTGCCCGCTGAGGAATTTGGACAATATTCCTGATCCAGATAAAATACACTCCATACTGAAATGCATTATGTCTATGAATGTGCACACATCCACACAGCTTCTTCCTGGTTTTTCACGTTTTGTGATAAGACCAGGTTGGCAAGTTTGAGAGGGCAGTGAATGCAAACCCTGGTACTTATTGTGCATGAATAGTAAGTATTTACTGTTATAAAGATGCCATCCTGTGTATATTATACAATATCCACATGGAGGTTTTAATTTAAAAAAAAAATTAAATAAAAAAAAACTTGGCTTAAGGGGTTAAAGCACTTTGCATATACTGTGCAAGCTCATGATATACATTATTATTACTCAAACCAGCCTTTCTTGAAGGTATTTAATAATTTCACAAGAATCTAAAGATAACTAACTTTATGTTTTTAGAGCTGAGCTGCTGCATTTTTTTTGGAAGTTAGTTAAATCTTAGTGGCCTTTGTGTGTGACAATGTTGTGTTTCCTCATCATTTTCCAGTCACTTTTACAGCTTTTTTTTTTTATGGAAAAACAAAAAAGCAGCAACAACAACAAAAAGTAAAGATCTCCTCTTTTTTTTCTTCTTCAACATTTATACAAAAGAAGTTCTGTGCAGATCCCCCTCCACAGACTCTCTCTTCCATTTCAATATGATTGCTTGCACAGTGCTCCTTGAGATGTTTAAAGTTTGGGAAATCTTTTTGTATCCAAATCCGGCTTTAAACTTCTCCACAACAGTATCTCGGACCTGCCTGGTGTGTTCCTTGGTCTTCATGATGCTCTCTGCACTTGGAACAGAACCCTGAGACTATCACAGAGCAGGTGCATTTATACGGAGACTTGATTACACACAGGTGGATTCTATTTATCATCATCAGTCATTTGGGACAACATTGGATCATTCAGAGATCCTCACTGAACTTCTGGAGGGAGTTTGCTGCACTGAAAGTAAAGGGGCTGAATAATATTGCACGCCCCACTTTTCAGTTTTTTATTTGTTAATAAAGTTTGACACATCCAATAAATTTCATTCCACTTCATGATTGTGTCCCACTTGTTGTTGATTCTTCACAAAAAATTCAAATTTTATATCTTTATGTTTGAAGCCTGAAATGTGGCAAAAGGTTGAAAAGTTCAAGGGGGCCGAATACTTTCGCAAGGCACTGTATATATACACCTTTACAATAAACCCTGGTTTCTCAACCATCAGCCAAATTAAAATGCATATTTTTAACAGTTGGTCAGTGACTTCACCGTGTGGCACAGAAGTTATGATAGGATTTATCTTGACGTAGCTTCACTAATTATCTAGTCCAATGGGACAAGTCTGTAGTAAATAAAATGCCTGTTTTATTATTTGATTCTTTTTAAACTACTAAATAAAAAAAACTAATTCTTGACGGCCCCAGCTACAGTAAATGCTTTTATATTGTTAACTCCAGCCTGTGTGCTTGATATCAATATTCAATACAGGCTCACTGTGAGGCTAACGGTCAGACCAAGAAGGCAAAAACAGAGGCCAAAGGGATTAATTACAAATAATTGTATGAGGCTGAGTCATGCATAATGAAAAATGTCCAGCTACAGGCCACAAAGCCATTTTTAACAATTCTCATACTGTGCCAAAGCATTAAAGCTGCCATGGACTAAACAAAAGACAGTTTCCCATAATTAGCTCCAAGTTGTATGTTGTGTGTACAAGAGGCAACTTTCAGAACTGCCAAAGTAAAGGACACAAAAGGTGCTAAAAGTGTGTATCACTCTCAGTGGTTTGCAATTAAGTGGTGTTTTTACTTCATGCTAGCTTTCAGTATGGAGTAGATACATTTTAGCTGGTAATCAGGTTTTACGGCCAGTCACACATTGGAGTTGTTAATGCTTCTGCCACTTCCCAGGAAGGGTGGAACAATGTGTTAAAAGTTTCCAAAGCCACTGTCGGTGCAGAAATCACAGGCTGCTGATATGTGTGCGTGTACAACCTCTAGTCTATTAATTTGTGTTTCTGGGCATGAATTTAACAGTTTTGACGTGTTCCTGAAAACTAATTGCCCAACATTGTTTTCGTGTCCCTGAACAAGATTTTTATGATGTTTTGTGCCCACATACACAAAATCAACACTCTTGGTACATGACAAGTCCACTTTTTGAGGGTGGAGGGATTTGGCCACTCACACCGGAGACCAAAGTTCGAGTCATACACGTCACAGATTTTCACACATCATTTGTAGAGCCCAACCAATATAGGATTTTTAAGACAGGTACGAATACCGATGTTTGGCGATTTAAAAATCTGATACAGTAAATTATCTGTCATTTTTCCCCCTTGTGGACACAAGAAACAAAGAGTTAACAGATTTTTGCTAACATTGTAGTTATTTATTTACTACACATAGCTAAGTACGTAGTTATTTATTGCTTGGTTACGCTCTATCCAGCACCGCTCAGACCAGCTAGTTATTGCGTTTGCGGTGCTCTAAGCATGCGTGTTGCCAACAGGGAAGTTGAATGCCCTTTGGTGGACAAAGTATGCAATCAATAACGTTGGCCTACCGATAATCAGTCGAGCACTAATCGTTTGTAGTATTTAATACATTATTAATTCTAAATATGCTACTCAGTCAATTTCAGGCATTGAAAACAACTTTGTTACATTTCAACACTTAAAGGGACGGTTGGAGTTAGGAATAAAACCTACTGGGTTGGGTTTAGAAAAAGTTAGTCTGGCTTACAAACATAACAGTGGTTACTTCTTTTACACCTCTTTTCTTGTTGATGTCATGGCTTTGTCTGGACAACTTGGGTGGGGCAGACATGAAAGATGCTCCCCACTGAAATGCATTACTTACAAACTCATACGGTCATGAAAAAGAAAAAAATCATGCTCATGATCGCAAACAAATACATGGCTATTTCTGGCACAACCAAAAAAAGTGAAGACGTATCAATGAAAAACTATTTACCTGGCATAAGCTCGAGGAAAGCTTGTTAGTGCCGAAATTCTTCCAACATGGGAATGCTGATTTCCAAACAGGTGTTTAACAATATTAGGCCTGCACTGCACATTTGCTAAACACACATGATGAGTGATAGTAGTCAATCAGTACCTCTGTATAGCGATTATCTAATAAGCATACAACAGGAACAACAGCAACAAAAGGGAAGGAAGCACCACCTATTCAGTAGTTGTACTTTAAAAGTTATTTGCAAAGTGGGCTGATCATGACAGGCGACATATTTGTCCGATCTTCCAAACCTACAACTGTGTAAAATGCTAAAAAAACATAGATTTCCTTCCAAGAAGAATGTTCCACTTTGGGTAATAGCAAAACCTCAGTGTTAACTGTTCATAATCCACCCTAAAGTTATTTTTTCTTTAGACGGTAAAAAGAAGAAAAGGTATTGGAAGTGAAGCTGAATAGTGAGAGTGATTTCAAACTGACTCTAAACTGAAACCTCTGCCCTCTCAAGGTAAGACATTTGACCATGACAACAAATGTGAGGCACCAGAAGTAGAAAACATTATGCTTTCCCGTAACACTGAAGACAGATCTGAGACTCACCCTGGCAAGGCTGACGCCACCGGGAACTTTGTAGGGGACATACTTCCTGTAGATGTGTCCAACCCTGGAGCAAGGGATGTCCTCCATCCGACCCCCACACATCCACACCTAAAGAGACCCAGAGAGAGAGAGGGAGTCAGCAGTGATAGAGATCATAACTGAGAAGGAGTTTGTGCAACTGAACCGCCTGAAAATGAGATGAGCTGAAGAGGTTAACAATTCAGAGATGAAACAAAAACTATGTGACCAAGACAAAGAAATTTAGAGGAGACAAGCTTAAAACATAAAGAAAAAGAAAAACTGGAAGAGGTGGGACAGTGACTGTTAAACTGAGGAGATGGGAGGAACTGTATAGGGTATGCACAGGGGGTGCATGGTATGCTGACTTAGTCATGAAACCCTGGAGAGAGAGAGGAATAAAAAGAGGAGGTTCAAGTGGTGCGAAGAATAATAAAAGTAGTTCAGGGAAGGGCTGTACAGTCAGAGTCCTATTTACAGCCAGAGAGATTAATATGATCTTAGATGAGGTGAAAGCTTCAAAGAACTGCAGATATTAATACTATTTTATAAAGACTGCAGAGGTGATAGAACTATTCAAAAAGTTCATGCGTTTCTAGATTGCACCGAGAACAAAAAAGGAAATTACACCAAAGAGAACGAGACAAGTCAATCATGCTTAGCTAAATGACAAAGACTCAAATTGGATTTGGTATGCTACTTAGCAAACGCAGAGCCACCTTTCAAGTCTACAGGGTGTGCGAATCTGGTAATTTAAAACTAGGATTTGAGTGATGAGACACTTTAAAAATAATGAGAAGACTCTGGGGTCAAAAGGTCAGGCAGTCAAAGTCTACAAGAGATGAGCATTAACTTTCCTACATTAGATGCTTTGAATTTGTTCTCTCAGTATCTAAAACTGCACTCAGTGTGCCGTTGATGGCAACCCATTTTTCATTTATCTGAACGATCTGGATATGTGACAAACTGTTGAAAGAAAAAGAAGCAATTAATTGTCATCTAATTAACATAGTTTTGGTATCAAATAATCACAAAATATAGTCAGATCTTAATCTAAGTCTCAATTATAGATAAATACAATCTGGCTAACATAGATAAATATATAGCTAAAATATGTAAAAACAAACAAACAAAAAACACATAGATTTAGCTAAATCATTAAAACACTAGGCTGCAAAATCATGAAATGTCTTGCTGCAGAATAATATCTGATGCAAATATGTTTAGGCTACAAAATGTTAGTGAATATCTGTACTACTGACTTCCCCTGGGAATTAGATGCTTGAGTTCAGGAGAACAGACTGGACACGTGGGTTGTAGAGGTGTTTCTATCTATGAATAAAAACACAGCATCTACTTTTCTAAACTAACTGGCTGGTGAACCATGACTCAATCACATTAACTTTCAAAGGACATTTTCTATCTACGGACTACCCAATTCAGGAGCTTAAGAAAGGAAATGGACTCCTATTGGTGCCTGAAATTTGGAACAAAATCTGTCCAAAAGCCTGATTAAAATGTGTAAATGTATGAAATCTCCACCGGGACAGAAAAGATTTTTATGAGTGTACTTTATTATCCCCACCAAGGCCTGCTTTCCTTGACTTCCCCTGACTTTCATACCACACTATCCTCCGTATCTGCTCAGTTCTTGCATTTAACTCCTACTTCTGTCATGACCTGAAGCTCTGGGCTTAGGTCTGAACTTATAACATTTAGTTATGATACGCTGTCTTTATATAATTTGCAATTCAAATACTTTTATCTAGAAGTTTTCATTGCCTTTGGCTGAAGGTCAAGGCCTTTTCTCAAAGAAACCTGTCTGATGATGAAGATAGAAGCCATATTTAAGCTCAGACATTTAATAAGGAGAGCAAAATTGTAATTTCCAGCCTGTATGTTAAACTCACATTTCCCCTCCTGATTCTCCAGAGTGGACATCAGCTGCACGCTATTTCAATTCAATTACTCCTCGTCAAGTTTGTTGCACCACTCGTACTTGCACAAACAGATTTGGTGGAAATAACAGATTGAATCCACTCTCTTCATGTCGCGCTGTAGTGGGAAAAGTCTGACCTGCTGCACCAGTGCCTTCCATCCCCTTCATCCCTGCACCGAAGCACTTGAGCTTAATAACAGGAGCACCCCACCGCAGGAGGGATCAAGAGCTCGAGTTCAGTGGCGGTCAGATTAAATTAAAAGTCTTATCACTCACCTCTAACATACAGCCCCAACAATCTGCTCACCTCAAAATGAACACCAAAACCACAGCGCCATGACCCAGAGCAGCCTTGCTACCTCCTTTTAATCTACCAGGTTGTTTATATAGCTCCTTTCAAAAACAAATTATAGGATGCAGTTGCATTGGCATAATGCTGAAGGCCCCAACACCTCAATAATTTAATTACAGGCACATAATCAATCTGATTATACCTGACTTTTGGCACTAACTTGCTTCTGAAAAGTCAAGTGAGGAATGTTTACCTTAATGAGAGGTAGAGAATCCTTAATGCATTATGAAGATATTTTGGCCATGCACTCCCACTGGAGTGGTGCTACAGATCAATGTTTTTAGGAGAACATGCCAAGAAATATAGCATACCAACAAATGAGGCAGGGGAAAAGAAAGCAAACTAGTAAACATGGATGAAAGCAATGTAGCTCTTAAATTATTTTTAACAAATCAGAATTGCAAATGTCTCTTGAAGAGCTTTGATGTCTCTTCGTTTAAAGGACAAAGAGGGGAAGAAACTATAGCAGCAACACAGTAAGATGGAAGAATGCACTTCTTTTTTTTTATTCAAATAAACTAATCTCACCCTAAAATCTCTCAATCTTCCTGTTAGAAACTCAAAGCTTCAGTCACTAAATCCATTAACCTTTCATGCAGAGTTTGCTTTGCCCAATTAAGCAAAAATGAACAGTGCATTTATTTAAAGATGGTGTCTGCTAGTAAAGCCCGGCACACAGAAAATTTAATTTAAGGGGAGATTTTAACAAGCGCTGACATCAAAGCTACTTTGACCTGCAATACATGAGGTTCATAAAACTTATTTCAAGCTTTCACAACGATCAGCTGTACACCTGTTGTGTCAAACAGTAGCTGAGAACAACAGCTTTTGAAGTTGTGAGTTCAAATATGTTTTTTATCTGCATTTGATTCTGAGTCACCTCTAAACTAAAAACTGCCCATTAAACAGTTTGTTTGTTCTTTTTTCATCTGCAGTAATCTATCTTTGGAAGTATGGATCTGTTCTGGGTATCAATGCCAATTCACTTGCATACATGAAAGGCACCAAAAGGTGGAGGTGGGTTGCAAAGCAGCTTGAAGATGTACATGGAGGTCAGCAAGTCTGACCCGCTGCACCAGTAGCTTCCATCCGATTCCTCCATGCACTGAAGCACTTGAGCTTAATAATAGGAGTGCCCCACCGCAGGAGGGATCAATCTCTCACATAAATGAGACAAGGGACATCTTTTTTGGATACCACCACAGTGGATTGCAAATCAAAAAAAAATCAAGATAGGGCAGAGTTGCAGCTTTAAAAGTGAAACTTTAGGAATTAGGAATTATAGCCAGTTGTATCCAATGCCCCAGTGTTAGAGGCTCAAAAGTGTCATGGTCCTGGGCCTTTTGCCCAGTGTCTCATGCTTTTGTCATTGAAATTCTATTGTTGTTTAATTTTCTCTGTGTGTTGTGTTTCTTAGCTTGCTTTTGCCTTAGTTCATTATGAGTCTACAGTTTGTATTTTCTGGGCTTACTTTAGTTATCTGAATCATGTTCTTGATTATTTAGTTATGTTTAGATAACTAGTTCCCCAGTGTTTCCTGGTGTGTCCTGTCAAGTCTGTGTCTCTGTTTCCTCATTGTCTTGCTTCCTGTTTTATTTTGCCGGTCTCCTGTTCCCCGTGTGCTGTGTTCTGTTTCGCTTCCCTTGTCTCATCAGTGTCATTTTGTTCACCTGTTTCCCCAGCTGTCTGCACTCCCCTTATTATCCCTTTTGTATTTAAGCCCTGAGTTTTCCGCTGTTCATTGTCATGTCCTTGTCATTGGTTTCCCCTTTGTGCGCGCTCTTGTTCATGTTTGGTTCCTGTTCACGTGAGTTTTGTATTTAGTGCTGATGGCCTTGTCCAGCCCTGTTATGTCTTTTTGTTTCTAGCTAATTAAAGCTAAAGTTTAAGTTTACCCTCGCCTTGCATTGGGGTCCTCTGCCTGTCTGCCACAGCGGTTGACAAAAAGTAACTGGTCAGTAGAGTTTGGGATAATGACATCACCAGCTCAATGCATTATGGGACCATTTGCCACAGAAATCACAGTCATTGAATAGAATAGAATAGAATACCTTTATTGTCATTATACAGGATGTACAATGAGATTGGAATATACGGAGACAGAGGTTGCTTCTGGGTTTGAAAGTTAAAGTGTGGACATTAGAAACTCATCAGAAATGGAGAGCTGCTGTATTGTAAAATGACACAACTGGAATGGAGTAAGATTTTGGCGCTTTCCAGTTTGGAAGCAGCAACAATGAGCTGAGGCCAAGAAGCTAATGTCAATTTGAGAAATATGTTTGAGTGATCACTCCATTGTCAGACTGGTACAGTTAGTTTTCATTGATTCAATTCAATTTTATTTATATAGCGCCAAATCACAACAAACAGTCACCTCAAGGGGCTTTGTATTGTGGGTAAAGACCCTACAATAACATAGAGAAAACCCAACAGTCAAAACGACCCCCTATGAGCAAGCAGTTGGCGACGGTGGGAAGGAAAAACTCCCTTTTAACAGGAAGAAACCTACAGCAGAACCAGGGTCGGGGAGGGGCAATCATCTGCCGCAACTGGTCATTATAACACATTTAACTGTTGTAGCTAGGGGTCTTGCTACATTATCCACCTTAGCAATCATTTAGCAATAAACTTGGTTGTAGTTACATGGCCAGCATAGGTAGAATCAAATTAACTTTTATATATTTTTTTAAACTGCTTTTTGGACAAAGCAATCACAAAGAGATTTTTAGTGCAGTGCTGTTTACCACAAATTATTTCAGGGATCAAACCAAAAACTTGCAGACTTTGAGAGAACTGGAAGTGAAAAAATGCTCAGTCATTTGACTTAACTAACACTATAATCAATTCTTTTAATTCATGTATAATGGATATGCAAAATTAGGTATTTGCATTTATATTTGACAGTATTATCGATTTGAATTATACCTGCTCAATGTTTGAACACACAAGTCTTAAAATATCTATTTTATCAGCAGAATTAAAGCCTTAGACATGAATCAGTGAATATTTTGTCTTCTTTGCTTGTAATTTTTACACAGGGTTTAACAAATGTATTAGACAAACTTTATGCTACAACTGCCATAAATTAACAGTATCGGTAATGAACAATTTTTTAAAAATGTTTCTGTAATGGTTAATTCAAGAGCAGGTGCAAGCTCCTTAATCAAATATTTTCAATGCTAAAATTGAATTATTGTTATCCATGAATTTTCAAATATATTGTTTTACAAATACGCAGAAAAAATAGTAAAGCATATTAATATTTTTGGATTAAGATGCCAAGTTACAATTATTTACTTGTATTCACCACTTGAACAGAAAAATTTGTTTTAGTGCCTGAATGTTATGCTTGATTAACTTCTTAGATAGTCCAGTGTGCTAGCTTAAAATTGTGAATTTGGTTGATTTAAATCATTTTATACATGGATGTATACGCCAACATTTTCCTTTGTTCATAAATGCCATCTATGTGAAAGTAAAACTTTTCAGAAGCATAAAACGTCTTAAAACATTTTATGCATTTTATTGAAATTGCTCTTATTTAGTATCACTAAGCAGAAAATAGCAGAATGGTGAAGTATTAATATGAAGAGGCAGTCAAAAGTAAAACTGTTTTGATAGAAAATTAGATTTATGTGTTCTATTTGTATAAACATCAATGCTACAGTGCTGGAAATTTCACTCTAAGGAACAATCACAGTACTATCGCACAGGAGCATATGTCCAGTTTCATCAAACTACACAGCAGTGGCCTTTGTGTTTAATTGAGTGAGACGACAAAAGTCCTTACTCATTCAAACCAGAATTCAATTATTGTGACGGCCGTTTTGTCTGTCCAGAGCACACAGAGAGAAGAAGCAAAGAGGAGGGGGAGACCACTTCTTAACATACTGGCCAAGTCGCAAGCAGTTACGGTTGTGCTGTAGAATAATTCATGGTGAAGTACCAGACAAAAACATAATCTAATAGGGACTTCTGAGTATGATTAATGTGGAGAGTCACAGCTGCAACAGATTATATTTGGCTCATGAGTTGAAACCACAATGAGGGATTTACCGTGTTGCTCTACAAGTCTTTTAGCTGTTTAAAGAGATATGGGTAAGCCAGAGAGGGAAACACGTGGGACCAAATTCCATTTAATTTACTCCTGAACTTAGCAGTAAGAACTCTTCTTTACAGGAGTTGGCATACTTTAAGTTGTGTAACTGTCTTCTTCTCATTCAGGAGGAGGCACTTTCTCCACCATTTTTTTTCCTTGACATTGACAACTCCTGAAATTACTGTAACCAATTCTCAATTTAGATATAATTGCTTAGTCTTTCCTATTGATTTCTATATTATTTCTCCCCTGTCTCCTACTTATTCAAGTGTTTTATTTTCTTTCACTGCACTTTGCCAGTGCTGTTGCCATTCCCTCCAAACGCTCTCCTCTGATTTTCATCAAATTTGTTGATATTTCTATGCATATACTGTCTCCTGACAGAACTTCACATTTTTCCATTCACTGGCTAACCTTCAACAAGTAATCAGTACTTCATATCCTAGGTCTCTGTGATTTTGGGCTCATTGTGCTTAATCTTTGACAGTACCGACACCGAGTTCCTACAAATGAGTATTTACTTTCTACCACTTCCACTGCCCACTCTAAACACTAGCAGACATGCAAAAAGCTTGTAACCTTACACACTCACACACACAATCTGATGTTTTCTTACTGATCCCGGTCTCCTGAATCACTGAAAGGAATTCCTCAAGAAAACTAAGTGTTTTCAGGCATTTTGACAGCGAACTTTTTGGGTTCTCTTAGAAGGGCGGATCACTGTAAATCAATTCAGAGTGATCACCTTTATCCTATGATGAAACAGTTCTATCCTAATGGGACAGGTCGCGCTAGTAATCTGAGAGCACCAGGCGAGTTGGGAGATTTTGGACTGACATGCTAAACAAGCCGACACTTAACCAAACTTCAAATGCAGGAGTGACTGAGTAAGAATGATTTCATCCACTCTGTACAGTTTGCACACACACGCAGTAAACCCAGAGTTCACAACCCGGGGTTTAGTACATTAAGTGCAAAACTGAAGTGCCCGAATCCAAACATAAACAGAGGACCCGCTCACATCTTGGGATTCAAGTCAGCTTTCTTGAGAGGTCAAATTGATTTTATTGATTATTTTTCCACACTACACTGCACTTCTGTGTTTTCTTCTCTCTCTCTCTCTTTTTTTAAAAAAAAATATTTTTAATTGTTTTTACCTTGAAGGAGATCTCGTACTGCTCCCCTCCCCAAATCTCTAGACCTGTGTCATATCCTCCCAGCTCCCAGAACCACTTCCTGTCAACAGCAAACAGTCCGCCTGCCATCACTGGAGACCTAAAAGACATGGAAAGACACAGTTGGGTGTAAATGGGAACACAACAGGAAGTATAAAGAAATCGACTTCAAATCTGCCAGGCTGGCCATACATATAATGGAAAGTCACAAATTTGTACATAGCCTTGTTACATCCCATGACCTGGTAAATCCACACAGGATTAAATAAACAGAAATGCATGTTAGAGGATTCGGGCTCTATCCACTTCAGAGCTGTGTTTTTCACATTCCCGTGTGTGTTTAGCAACCCAGTGACACTCTTCACAGTGCAAAACCAATTAACCCATCTGAACCAATGAGAATTCTGACTTGGATGACAAGCACAGTACTGCCAAACAACATAATAGTCCTCAGCTCAGGGTGCAGTGGGAGCTTCTCCCTGCAGCAAAACTGAATGGAAAAGTATTGAACAGCTTCTCATCAGGACATCGGCAACAGCTGGAGGAAAACAGGAGGAGTAGTCGGGGAGAGAAAGAAAGTTTTGATCCAGACGAAATTTATTTTCTGCATTGAAATATGAAATAATAGATGATAGATGAGAACATAACCTCACAGATAGAAGAAAAAGAGATTTTTCTTGGACCATTTCCTGAAGCATTAGCAGGCATTTGTGCCCAGGGTCTGAGTTAAAATCTAATGATGCACTAGTGCTCAGAATTTCAGGGTTTTATTTTTCTAATCCAAATCTTCAGGCCTTGTTACATCCCATGATCTTCAGGACTTGCCTTACTCTCTGCAGGTACTTGGAGGTAGCAGCTTTCCTAGCAGACTCTTCATGGTTCCCATTTGCCTGTGGGATTCCAAGGTACTTGTAGCTGTCCTCAATGTCTGCAATGCTGCCTTCTGGTAGTGTAATCCCTTCAGTTCTGACTACTTCTCCTCTCTTAGTTACCATTCAACTACATTTCTACAGTCCAAATGACATTCAGATAGCATTGCTGTAGATCCTGGTGGTATGGATCAGTGAATCGATATCTCATTCACTCTTAGCATACAGCTTGATGTCATCCATGTACAGGAGGTGGCTGATGGTTGCTCCGTTCCGCAGTCGGTATCCGTAGCCAGTCTTGTTGATGATCTGGCTGAGGGGATTCAGGCCTATGCAGAACAGCAGCGGGGACAGGGCATCTCCTTGGTAAATCCCACACTTGATGTTGAGTTGTGCGATGGACTTGGAGTTGGCCTCTAGTGTTGTTCTCCACATACCCACTGAGTTCTTGATGAAGGCTCTTAGGGTCCTGTTGATCTTATACAGTTCTAGGCATTCCAGGATCCATGTGTGCAGTATTGAGTCATAGGCTTTCTTGTAGTCAATCCAGGCGGTGCACAGGTTGGCCAGTCAGGTCTTACAGTCTTGAGGGACTGCTCTATCTACTAGAAGCTGGTGTCTTGCTCCCCTGGTCTCTCTGCCTATCCCTTTCTGGCCTCGCTCATGTATTGTGCCACGTGCCTACTCATCTTAGCTGCTATGATGCCTGACAGGAGTCTCCATGTTGTTCTGAGGCAGGTTATGTGTGTATATATATATATATATATATATATATATATATATATATATATATACACATACACACACACATACACACACACACACACACATATACACACACACATACACATATATATATATATATATATATACACACACACATGTGAGTATAGAGCTCATTAGCATGGATGACAAAATAGGCTTGGCTGCAAGATGATGATCTCAGGAATCGACAATGATCTAAGTGAACGCCAGCAACTTGCTCGTTTTTCAAATAATACATTAAATCAGAGCACTTTTATCTGCCTCACTATAATTTCCTGTTGGTATCTTTCCCTTGCAACACAGGTATGCATAGACACAAGTTCATGGTCACACCTCTGCACTCTCCGAAATTAACATGTGCATGGGGAGCGGCAAAATGAATTCATCATGATCTCAAAACAAGAAAAAAAAAATCAAGAGAATTGTATTTCTGTCTGTTTTTCAGTTTTGAAATTCAAGCTTAATGTAGCTGTGCAATTATAGAGACACTCATTTATTTCCACATTTCCAGCAAAATTCTGCTCTGAGCTGGGAGGTCATGGTGAAGAGTGAAGATGATATAGGTGAGACATTTTGCACATAGCAGCCCAGAAGTGTTAACAGAACTAGAAAAAAAGATTAAAAAACGAAAATTCAAAAAGAAGGTCAAAAAGACAAGTGTTATGACTTAGTAGTGTTTGTTATTCAGCTGATATCCATCAGTCCTTATGTGTGAACAAGCCTCTGCTGCTGGTATAGTCCACGTTCTCTCTCTTCATTCTGGAAGCAGAATAAAAACTCAGTGTCACCCTTACCACCAGCAGCAGCACTTTTCAGTTTCCTGCCTTTAGTCCACATAGTATGCACTGTATTATGGAGGGTGGATAACAGTACCATAATGAGTAAGTGCTCCTTAATAACCTGTTTCATGATCATATTGATGAAAACTACAATGGAAACATAACTGAGCCTAAATCACATATTAAGGTGAAGTCCCGGCTCTTGCGCCGTTTTTGACTGCCTACCTTTGTTCAGACAAAGCAGAACCTTCTGCAGCTGTCTGAATATTTCTTTCACACAGGCATACTTGACCTGCCTGACTTCCATTCTTTTTCTGTGTGCTGAACAGTTCATTGTCCATAACTGGTGACTGCTGTATGCTGAAGGAAGAAAAGTGAAGCAAACACAAAGCACATGCACGCACGCGCACGCACACGCGCACACACACACACACACACACACACCCTGGAAAAGTGCTGAATGAAATGCACTAGGCAGACTTTCATCACAGGACAAAGGGTGAAAAACACTAGCTGCAGGGGCACAGAGGAACAATGTGTTGTACATCAGTGTGTGTGGTGATGCTGGGTATGGTCAGTGGACTGTGTGAGCTTAGCAAAGAGAGCGTAGACACTGTGTGGGCGCTGATTTATGGGGTGGTGATTGTTAGCTCTTGTTTACCAGAGGGAGAATTCACAAACACTCTTCACCTCCCCAGAGCTGTGTGGAAAGAAACCCAGTGGCTTTGGGAATATTAGCACTGATGTCTCACAAGCTAGTAAATATGAGGATCACTTAACCGCAAGTTAAAGTTTAATTTAGCAGGTTAACAACCACGGGCATGTTCAGCTACACTGATAATAAGCACTGTTAAACAATTAGAGTGCTAGCCCTGGAGCCAGTCGCACTTCATTGTACGCCAGGCCAGGCCATATTCTCCCAGGTGCAGCTGGTTCAAAATGCTTCAGCAAAGCGATACAAGCAAACAAGGGGCGATCAAAAAAGCTCCAGGAACCAATCCCATAAATAAAACCTTACCTGATTTTATTTGGACAGTCTTACATTAAAGATTATCTCACCTACTCACTTTGTCTCAATTAGCTGGGCTTGGTCATGGGATCCGCAGCTTTTAATAGTTTCCACTGACTGCGCTTTCTCAATTACCTCCCACTCAAGCTCAGGTCATTAACTTCGCAATCACTATTTATTTATCATTTTTTTCCTCATTGTCTTTTCCAGATCAGACCTAATTTGTAGTGTACATTAATGATGGTCCCTGCATATCGTCTGATGTTGTTTTTAAATGGATTTTAATGGATTAATTGGTTTATATTCTTTCCAGTGTCATATAGGACTGATATGACAATGCATTTATCTGACTAACTGAAAGCAATTAGCAAAAACTTATTTAAACATTTTTAAACTGTACAATATCTTATATGTTGATTCATATAAAGTTTAAATTGAAAACCATCCACATTTGGTTGGATTCATGAGATATAATGCATACTAAGTTAAGACAATGAATTTCACTGAATTCGACATGTAAATTTGAATACATCTGTTATATTATTCTATATATGGATGACCAATAAATATCTGTATTATGACACTGAATTCAGCTACAATATCTCGCTGATTCTGCAGAGCCTCCTATTAGCATTTGTGGCCATTTGTCATTTATGTTTCTCACAAATGCCTGAACATACATGTGAACATTCACAAAGACCACTTGAACAAGATGAATTCCATTCTCTTTCAAACAGCGAGCCACGACTCAAAGCCAGACAAAAACCTTGTTGCTGCAAAACACTTCATTTAAAATGATAATGAGTTGACCCAGTCACTACTCACACTGCTGCTCCTGTGTTGCTTAGCAACTACTTTGTTTTGCTGTACAGAAAAAAAAAATATGGAAAAAAAATGTTTTGGGACAAGAGAGTTAATTAATTTTATTCAGGCATATGTAATTTAATCAGGGTTTTGTATACATAGTACTGTGCAAAAGTCTTGAGACACTCATTTCTTTATATTTGTGTGGAAAACGGAAAAAAGTGCAGTTATTTACTGAAACATGTGCAAACACATGGAGATACAGTATATAGGGCAAAAACTGAATTTGTATAATTCTAATGAGCTTGAACATCAATATTTAGTATGACCATCATAATAATTAACTTGAATTCCTTTAAGCAAGCTTCCCAGGGATTTAAGTATTCTCCAGGAATGGTTCTCCAGTCTTCATGAAGGACATTCAAGTACAGATGATCCCACACGGATTCAATAATGCTGAGGTGTGCGCGAGGCCAATGTATGGCCGAGAGTGTCCCATTGTGTGTTCCTATCCAGGTATGCTTTTACTTCATCAGCAGTGTGTTTGGGATCACAGTCATGCTGAAAAATGAAGCCACTGCCAATCAGATGGTTTCCAGATGGTATTGCACGGTGGACCGGAATCTGACGGTACTTTTCTGGATCATAATTCCATCAATTTTGACCACATCACTGGCTGACAAGAGGAGTGGGTCACGACTTTGTACAGTGTTCCCTAATCATTTCCTCCATTCAGCACCCCTTGTGTGTCAAAGTTCAGCGATCTAGTGACAATTTTTAAAATCTGACAGATTTTAAGATTTAGAGATGATTTTGTGATTTCCCAAAAACCTAGCTGAATAGCTAAGTTCTTCTTCACTGAAACATGGGATTAACAATTGTGGGTTTAGAGTTAGACACCTTTTTTTTTGGTGAGGATTAATTGGGGGGGGGCAAAAAACACCTTGATCTCTTCGTCGTGATTGGATCATAACTACATTACTCTGATCTATTTCCAGATCATGCTTTACCTGAAAGATTTTTAAATATTCCAGCCTTTACATGACTAACATGCCTTAAAAAGGCATTACCAGCTCCACATGGGTACCACAGTACATGCATTTTGCAAGACTACATTTGATTTGATTGACCTGACCTTTTCAGACAGGTCAGGTGGGTACCCAACACTGCCAGAGACCCATTTCACTTTTTAACATGGGCAAGTCCTTGCCTCGTCAACGCAACACAGTTGTAGCACAGCTGAGGACAGTGTGTGTGGGGGCCAAGTCTTATGTGCAAAGAGCACAGAGTCCATTTACTTTTAAAATGGCATTACTTTGTATTGAACAGACGCAAACACACACGCACACAGAGAAATTCTGGAGACCGTCTGGTAGTATTAGGACCCCATACAGACTCTTTGATTACCTGTTCACACACACTGTGAAGTACAAGCTGAACATCGACCGGCATGATGGCGGCCACAAATATCTCAAGCCAGGTTTCAGAAACACTTACTTCTGTAGTCTTTAAAGACAAGGAGAGACATTCCACCACTCTGAATGCCTGTAATTCCCTTCCTAAGCATGTCAACATTAAAGTTTATTTATTTTCAATAAAAGAAAATCACAATTGAAATGGAAATAGAAAATTGGATTTCCACAGTACAGACTTCAGCCCTCCACCACAGTGCAGCTCTACTGAATTAATATTGATCAGCATTGACTAAAGTGACCTTAACAGTCTAGAAGCAGATAGAAAATGCAATACCAGAAGTAAAGTACAGGGTTCATCATGTACATTTGGCAGCATATGCAACCTCAGTACCATTTAATTGCTGTCAGATTGATGATACAGTAATAATTATGCTTTAAACAGCAATTTGATCAAATTTAGGTTCTTTACTTAACACTGTCAAAACTGTGAAAACTGATATTTATTGTCTTCTTAGTTTTTCCACTCTTTAATTTATTCTTTAATTCTAACTGATAAATGGTAATTTTGCCAATTTTAGACACGGGACATAATAAGTTAATATTCTCCATTTCAGTCTACTAGCTTAAGCTCACTACTACATAAAACCTTGAAACTAAAAGAAGGGGTGAGACAGAGAGAAAAAAGGATAAATTAAGGGAGCGTTGACGGCATTAACAAGAGACAGTGACAGAGGGATGAGGACAGGGATAAAAAAAATCATACTCCAGTGCCCACAAACACACATGCACACACACCTCCAAGATGGATCTTGCCATGCCACCACGCCTCCTCCTCCACTGCGGCAATGTCAATCAGAATGAAAATGAAATTCTTTGCAACTCAAATTGGATTTGCACTGATGAAGGTCATTTCACTGGGCAAGAAGACCAGACTAATTCACGAAATGAGGATTGATTCTGATTGTTCTGCAGCTCATTTCTTCTTCTTTAGCTCCTTATCCTCCTGCACCATGGCCACACTGCCTGAACATATCTACAGCATTTCCTAGGACAGTCAAATATTCTCTGGCATCCAAACACAGACAAATGTCCAACTGATCCCTCAACGTTTACCGTTGGAGTGCCTGGCATGACATGCAGTTATTTGCTTATTTATTTATTCTAGCTTCTATTACGTAAAGGTTCATAAAGAGGAAGGAAACTTGGCAAAAACCTGTCAGGCTTTTGCAGAGAGGCAGTGTTATCTGGGACACCAATGATATAATTGTAAACACATTAATCTGTGATTGACCTTTGTTTAAGTTAAACTTTACAGACAACAGTCAAAGATGTACAGCCAGTGATTTATCATTTAGGTAATAAAGTCACAAACTGTCAAAAATTTAAAAAAAAAACCTGACCTCTGACCTTTACCCTAAGGTCAATATTGGCAAAATTTTTAATAGATGCATCTATGGTGGACATTTGAACATTCTAGGTCATCAAATTATGGCCAGAGTTAAAGTTTTCATTCTGTCCAAGCAACAGTATGAAACCCCAACACATACAATTTTAAATTATATAAACCATAAACTCGGTATCAGCAACAACTGTAGCCACAGTGACGTCACTCATTGGTTTGTGAAGTTCTATTTTCCACATCGTGGTCATCTCCAATAATTTTTTGTGGAGCCTGTGTTTAGGGGAAAGGGTCGAGTGCCAAGTGCCAAAATATCACCTAAGCTATCAATGTCAATTAGTGCAAAGAGCATCTGCACACTGTATGGGTGCAACATAGACATTTATACCTGCTAGTTAGTGCAGGTACAAATAAACTGAGGCACAGATATTTTCAATAGGCTTTTAGTACACTTAAACACACAGGGAACCACATTATTTGCTACATAATTGCATTAAAATGCTCTAAAAAGCACAAACACAGTTTAAAGGTTCACTTCAGTGGCAAGAATAAGATGGGCTGCAGCCCAGCGATGGCATCCACCTGTCACTCAAAACAGCCACACCTCTAATAATGTATAAATGGAGGAGTTGTAAAAAATAAATAATTATCTACTGTATAGCTGTTTTGAAAGGGGAAGCAGGTTATAGATACCTCCACCTTTTTTTGGGAAGTGTGGATATATAATTTATACTAGTTGCAGTGCAAGATGAATTTTATTTTATTTTTTTAATATTTAGGAGTTTCACATATCAGATTTTTTAGCTACTGCTGGATAAACGTGACAGCAACAGTAGCTAAAAGTAATTTGACAGACAATATCCGAGACAGAGAGCTGGCCTCTTGACTGCCACACTGGTTTGGTGAAATCTGAAAAAGCTTCCATTTCTCTCTACACTCTGAAATTTAGGACCAGAATTTTGGCACTTATCCACTTTGGAAATGGAATTCATTTTCAGATTTAGCAGCTTAATAGAGTGGTAGCTGAGTGCTTTAGTAACTATGGTTTAGCTATGCAACACCCAGGTGTAAATGTGTGTATGAGCATTACAGTGCTGACAAAGACCTTCAGTGAATAAACAAGGTCTGGTGTAAATCATTCAGAAGTACATGGCGCCAACAAACCCAGATGAAAAGCTTCAAGTCCCACTGGGGCCACCCGTGGAACAGATGCGTGCATTTAGTCATGGCACAATCAGATAATCAGTACATAATGTCCCTAACCAAATGACAGATCCACTCACTCAAAGGGTTCACTGGGGTCATCCTTCTGCAGCTCTGTAGGGATGGGGATCCGCTTGTAGTACATTTCCCAGTCAAATGCTCCTCGCATGGCATCACCCGCCTGTGTTTCATAGCCAAAGTTGTCATGGTCAATGACATCAATCATTGGGCAGACGATAGTCTTCCTGTTCTGGGCGATTCGGTCTGAGAGAGACAGAGGGAGGCAGACATGATGGTGAGCAGGTTATGACAACAGATGGTACCAAGTGGTTGTTCCCAAGCTTTCTGCCTTTAGACCTTTAACAGCCAAGCAAAGCCTACTTGACCCTCCTCTTCACAGACTGCAGGTTACCTGGGTGCTGTGAGCTGTTCGAACAACAGCTAGAAGTATTTCATATAATTTAGAAAGAAAAAAAAGAACATGAAAATGTGCCCCTATGTTACAAACTGTGACATGTATAAATCCTACCATGTTAATGTATGTATTTATCTACTGATACCTAAACCTTGCCACCAATACTACCAGCTGTTTATTTTATTTACCATTTAATTCTTTAGGGAAAAACATTTAGGCTAAAAATGTGGGTTTCAGTTGTTTGATTGGTAGGTCTCAGTGTTAATTAGTACCCTTTCCCTTTGTCATTTTCTCTCAGCTCCATCTGGCCTCCACCTTTCTTAGTAAAGTTTTGATTTACTGCTTTTAACAGACACTGACAGACAATCTGATGATGAATTATAACGGACACTCATTTTATTTGCACCATAATGGCCGTGTTATCACAGCTGTGTTACTGTTAATTATCTGATGTAACCACTGACTGTACAGGCGCTGGTCATAAAATTAGAATATCATTAAACAGTTGATTTATTTCAGTAATTCCATTCAAAAAGTTAAACTTGTATATTATATTCATTCATTACACACAGACTGATATATTTCAAATGTTTATTTCTTTTAATTTTGATGATTATAACTGACAACTAATGAAAACCCCAAACTCAGTATCTCAGAAAATTAGAATATTACTTAAGACCAACAGAAAAAAAAGGATTTTTAGAAATGTTGGCCGACTGAAAAGTATGAACATGAAAAGTGTGAGCACGTACAGCACTCAACACTTAGTTGGGGCTCCTTTTGCCTGGATTATTGCAGCAATGCGGCGTGGCATGGAGTCCATCAGTCTGTTGCACTGCTTAGGTGTTATGAGAGCCCAGGTTGCTCTGATAGTGGCCTTCAGCTCTTCTGAATTGTTGGGTCCACTGGAATTACCCAATTGACTTTGATCAGAGAACATAACTTTGGAGCACTCAGCAGCAGTCCAGTCCTTTCTGTCTTTAGCCCAGGCGAGACGCTTCTGACGCCGTCTCTTGTTCAAGAGTGGACACGAGGACTGCGACAGCTGAAACCCATGTCTGCATACGTCTGTGCGTGGTGGTTCTTGAAGCACTGACTCCAGCTGCAGTCCACTCTTTGTGAGTCTCCCCCACATTTTTGAATGGCTTTTGTTTCACAATCCTCTCCAGGGTACAGTTATCCCTATTGCTTGTACACTTTTTTATACCACATCTTTTCCTTCCCTTCGCCTCTCTATTAATGTGCTTGGACACAGAGCTCTGTGAACAGCCAGCCTCTTTTGTGTCTTGCCCTCCTTGTGCAAGGTGTCAGTGGTCGTCTTTTGGACAACTGTCAAATCGGCAGTCTTCCCCATGATTGTGTAGCCTACAGAACTAGACTGAGAGACCATTTAAAGGCCTTTGCAGGTGTTTGGAGTTAATCAGCTGATTAGAGTGTGGCACCAGGTGTCTTCAATATTGAACCTTTTCACAATATTCTAATTTTCTGAGATACTGAATTTGGGGTTTTCATTAGTTTTCAGTTATAATCATCAAAATTAAAAGAAATAAACATTTGAAATATATCAGTCTGTGCGTAATGAATAAATATAATATACAAGTTTCACTTTTTGAATGGAATTACTGAAATAAATCAACTTTGTCAATCAACTATGCAGTGATTGTATAGTTACCATGAAAAAGTAATCTGATTCCTGATTACTCCTTTAAAAAGTAACTTAGTTACTTTACTGATCACTTAATTTTAGAAGTAACTAAGTTAGATTACAAGTTACTTTATTAGTTATTTTCAACAGCTGCCAGTGATTGTCTACCATAAAGTGATTCTGATGTTTCTGTGCTTTTATGTATAATGTCTTTGCTTATATTGGTAAAAAGAGTGCAGTCAGCATGATTTATGAAGGGCTTATATAAATAAAATGAAGAAATAACCTGTTTTGCAAGAATCTTTAGGAGTCTGTGTTATTGTACCTACATTATTATCAATCCAGTGCTTTTTGGCCACTTAAAATATCTTTATAGAACTGTGATGTTATATTTGTTGCAATTTCTGCAGCCTTCTGAGGCAGATTTCTGTTTTAAAAGACATTTTTATTGTCACTGACAGTTTTTACCTTGATAAAAAAACGTGTATATATAAGTCACTTTGCCAAAAACTGAGTGCAGCTTCTACCTTGTGATAGAAATGCTGTTTCTCTCTCAAAATGATCAGATATCATTTACGAGAGATATGTTTGACACATGTTTCACATATTATAGGCCAACAAGTCATTTACAGCCATTTAAATACAGGCGTTTAAATACGGGCAATCACTTCTGGCAAATATTGAAAATCACTTGTCAGACAATCACTTTTTGGCACAACACCGGCTGTCTCAACATAAAAACAACAACCAGGAAACGAGGGCAAGACAACTGGGTTTAAGGGCAGCATTTCCTTTACTACATACTGTCCGACCAACTTCTTCAGCTCTCCCCTACTTACTGGTTTTGCACCGAAGTCAAGCTTTTGTTGTTTGGGTGGTGGGGGGCCTCCTGCATTAGCCGCAGCTCGGCTTCGCACCACCTGATGGGACTCGCTCTGTAAGTTTGAGTGTGCCGTGCTGCAACTCCAGATGTTTCTTCAAATCTGACATCGTGTTTTAAAAGCTAGATAGCATTTTGTCGCCAGCACAGAGTGCACAACTCACCTTGATATTGTCATCTTTAGCTGATACAAACTCACAATAGTGCCTGTATTTCAGCTGGAAAACCTGCATCTCTCTCCTCCCTCCATTCTTTATGTTTGTGATGCTAAAAAAGGGACTTAATTGTCACATCGGCCAGATGTCACTCCCCGAGACGCAAGAAGAAAGCAAAAACGTATCTTTTAACTGAGGAAAATGACAAAAAATAGTAACACACATTAAATTGGATAAGTAACTTTAATCTGATTACTGTACTGCATATATTAATGTGTTAGATTACTCGTTACTGAGAAAAAATAGTCAGATTAGAGTAACGCGTTACTGACATCACTGGTGATATGTATGCTTAAATTTCTGCGTGGGCTGGTGTCTACATAGGCCAAACCTGCAGACCTCTCAAAAATAGAATCTCTGAACACAGAAGTGCAATCAGAAACCATGATCGGAAAAGTCCAGTTACTAATCACTAAGCATATGAATCACACCGTGGCCAGTTTGAGATTTGTTAGCACTGAGCCCCACATCCTATAGTGGACTGAGCTTACTACCCAGCAACGTGGAGCTTGAATGGCGTTTGCCATAGAATACCAGAATTGGCAGGTCCACCCCTTCTGCCCTGTAATTTTCACAGATGAGAGCAGGTTCACCCTGAACACAGGTGACAGACGTGAAAGGGTCTGGAGAACCCGTGGAGAATGTTATGCTGCCTCTAACATTATTCAGCATGACCGGTTTAGTAATGGGTCATTGAGGGTCTGCTGAGGCATATCCATGGAGGGACACACAGACCACTACAGGCTAGGTAACAGCACCCTGACTGCCATAAGGTATTGGGATGAAGTCCTTGGACCCATTGTCAGACCCTACATTGGTGCAGGGGGTCCTGGGTTCCTCCTGGTGCACAACAATGCCCAGCCTCGTGGTGAGAGTATGCAGGCAGTTCTTGGAGGAAGAAGGAATTGATAGCACTGACTGGCACCCACACTCACCTGACCTAAATCCAATAGAACACCTCTGGGACATTATGTTTTGGAACATCCAACGCCACCAGGTTGTAACTCAGATTGTCCAGGAGCTCAGTGATCCCCTAGTCCAGATCTGGGAGGAGATCCCTGAGGACACCACTCATTGTCTCATTAGCAGCATGCCCTGATGCGAGTACCATTGTAAGTTACTCCAATGAAATTTTAGCAAAATGGACTTATCTGCTGCATCATTATTTCACCTTTTCTTTTTTATTCAGTCCTCTGCAGGCTGATAATGTTCATGTAAATCAAAAAAATGTGGCATCCTTTCAATCTTAACACATTACCCAGTATATCAGTATTCATATCCAGCATGACCCCCCCCCCATCATTTGGTGTGTTTTCAAAGTGTTCCTTTACTTTTATGAGCAGTGTATGATAAAGCAGTCTGACTTTCTCAGTCAGATCCAGCCCTCACTTATCCTGTTACGATTCAAAAGACAGTCCAGTGTATGTCATGATAGCTACCGTGGTAATTATGTTTTGAACAGCAATTTCATAAAATGTAAGCTATATTTGATTTTGTTCTTTTCTTAACACTGTTAAAAATATGTAGAGTCCATTCCTCACCCAGCAGTGGAGGCAGCCAGTTGACATTAGCTTCACAATGTGAGTCCAGGAAGGTGAGGACTTCTCCCTTAGCTACAGCTGCTCCAAGCAGGCGAGTCCTGATCAGACCCTCCCTCTTCTTGGTCCTCAGAATGCGAACCTTTGATAACCGTACCATGTACTCCTCTAGTGCCACCTTAAGGTGTTCTGAAAAAAAGAGAGAAAGAGAGACAGCATAATTTAAAGAGGTGAAAACCACAGAATGACATTGAGGTGAGTAGTGTCTGAGCACATGAAAGGGTCTAGAGAAGACGTGGAGAATGTTTGTGTGTGCAGGTAAATTAGGACATACTGGCATTAACGGCTTCAGAGAGCTGTCCATGAATAGCAATCCCTCACAAAAAAAAAAAAAAAAAAAAAGATCTTCCAAAAAAAGATGAAAAGAAAACTAAACCATTAGCCGTCACCATCAAACACGACATCTGCTGCTGCCACATGCTCCAGACTTAAATGTTCCCCTTAAGGCCTCTACATCATAACATACTTTCACCCATACAGAGAAAAACTTTATATTACTTACTTTCCTGCACTCACTGTTTTTTTTTTTTTTTTTTTATCTCTGCAGTCATTAGACAGAATGTTACCCTCAAGAGGAAGAAACCAACTGTGAGGAATGAAAAAGGAATTAAATCAGCTCCTCGTAATGTGCGGTCATAAAGCCTTTTGGCCAAGAACATTGCTTCCTCTGAAATTGTGATGATGTTCATCATTTTGGGTAAAATGATCCCTTATTAGGGAATTACAGAACCTTTTCCCAACAACTATACATTCACTGAGTAAATTACCCGATTTAATGAAAGTTTACATAGCATCTGTGGTGTACCAGATATACTCCAGTGTTTCTCTAGCATTAGTGACAGTAAATCTCAACATAGTCAGGTGTCAGTCAAATGGTCAATTCCATTGCCTAAAAGGGAAAAAAAAGATTTTTTAAATTTATATATATATATATATATATATATATATATATATATATTTATATACATATACATATACACACACACACACACACACACAGGGCTTTCAAATTATGTCGGCGCCAGGCGCATTTTCCCCCTTCTCCACCACTCAGTCTACTTTTTAATTTTCCTAAAAAAAAAAATTCTTGCGCCATCTGCCGTCTTCATTTCCAGTGGATGCATGTGGCAATATCCACATTCTTTCAATCAAAGCCATTTGATTGGTTCACGACTGCCATGTGACTATTTATAAAGTCAGCAATACGTAACTGAACGAAGTACATAACACC